>PVIA01006151.1:0-101860 GCA_004024845.1 Tonatia bakeri
TTTTTTTTTTGCACAAGTATTTTCCTGTTTATACCCTTCTCTTTCTCCAAAAACAAACAAATAAAAACAAATAAAAGAAAAAAAAGAAACAAGCATCTAAACTTCTCAGAGCTTTATTGCTTTCAAGGTGGGTTGGTGTCCTCTCTAGGTTACATGCCATAGCAACGATGTTTCCTGGCCATTCATCTTTAATTACATTTAAATTTACATTAATTTTTAAAAGGATTATAAACCCCTTCAAAACCAATGTGCCTATTCACTAAACAGCATGTGTTAATTTATAACTGTTTATTGAAAAATGTGATTATTCTATGCCTCTTGCCTCATGCATAATAAACAACTCTTTTTGAAAGTAATTGCTGTAAAATATTACTTGGGGGATCAGGACGTTAGTGTGACTGGGAGGCAGCATTTTTGCACTTAGGCAGACTGTTTTGAGTGTCTCCGGTGCAAACATAAAACTGGATGAGGGTAGTTGAGGATGGGAACAATAGAGCAGTTAGAAGAAATCCTTAGATAATGAATTCTCTGAGAACCTGGGGCTTCTTAAGTGCCCGGGGCAGCACCCCTCCCACAGGAGAGAAGCACCATGTTGCCACTAGGACAACCAAGAGACAAATCAGAGGCCGACCTTAGGCAATGCCAAGGCCCTCTTCTCAAGGTTTTTCTCTCAAGCTGAGCTGGTGTCTGGTTTTCTGACCATATGTTATTTCACAACATGCTCATCTGAAAGAAAGCTAAAATGCTAGTCATCAAACTCTACAGTGATTTAGGCCCTCACTCAAATACAGTGAGAGACTTCCTATGATTTTCGTCCTGTGGTGTTAGGTCAGAAGGATGTGGTTATAAAATAAACTGATTGTACTTTGTTCCTCTCCTACTCGTAAATCTCCGGTATTTTCCCACTCCCCACAGCGACGATAGGAAAATGTCTGAACACTGCAGTTTAAATGGCAGGTGGAGGCCTTCTAGAATTTGTCTCCGATTTAAGCATTAACTTTTACCACCTTCCAACTTGAACCTCAATGTAGTTCAACCATTCTTCTATCTAGTCAAGACATACTCTAGGCATTTTAGTGGGAAGGAGATAACAAGCTAAGGTTAGAAGGGGCTGAGGCCTGGGGAATGCTAACAGAGATTAGCACCCAGGTCGTTAATTCAGGGGAGACTGCAGTCGTGGAACGGCTCGCACTGGTAATATTTCCAAGGTGCCTCTCTGAGGTGAGAGAGCAGCACTTGTCTAAGTGATTGTATTCAGATAATGTGACATTTCTTGTTTCCAGGCTGTCATTTTACTTATAGATCAGGACATATTCTGTGAGCTGATATATTACATTCTTGAAGAAGGAGCCAATCCCAAAAGACAGATAGGAATTAAGTGAGAAACTCAGGAAACCAGACTGTCAGTCTGGTGTTCAGGATGGACTTGAGTTTTGGAGGAAATTACCATAAAAATCATGGCCTGAGGGATATGCAGTCAAAATGTTGTTGGTGGAAATCAAGCTCCTCTACAGTATTGCATGGAGAACATTCCAAGGACCCACACATGGGAGAATGTGGTGTGGCAAATTTATTTGGATGGAAATCTGCCCCTGGGTTTCCAATGTCCCATCTCCCCTCATCCCGCCATGGAAAAAGTCCAACTGTGTCTTCAGCAAGGTCAAAACAAAAGCCGGTGTCCAGAGATTCTGCTTCACATTAAATCTTAGTCCTCTGGGGCTCGCATAGTCTGCTGCAACTCGAGGAGCCGTTAGACCCACATGGTTGTATGCTTCTGGGCAAGAGAAAGAATGCATGAACAAACAGGGCGAGTGCAGGTCACCAAGTGAGAGAGCTTCTTTGTTTCCCTGGGATTGGATTAGCTTAGGTTTAGCACAGACTGAGTGCTTTAAAAAAATAACCAATTAACTTCTCAGGTTTTCATAGGTTTTTCATGGGTCCATCCCCTAGTTAGACTGACAGGTCCCTATGGTCAAGCTCTTCCCCTTGTTCCCCAGTAATCTAGTACCAGACTGGGGAAGGGAGGAGTGTTAATCCACTTGGTAAAGCAATACTATGATCTCCTGGGGTATGGAGCTGTAGCTTCTTGGTGAAGTAAACAGGCTCATGCTCTCTAGTTTATTAAACTGAATGTCAAATTCCCTTTGCTCTCTTCCTTATCAATAACTAGCTAACTACCTACAATAATGAGACTGGCCTCAGTAGGTAGGGGGTGAGGTGGGAATAGATAGGAAGATGCCAGGTCACTTTGGTACCTAGACTTTAATCACCCCTAGTATGTCACACAACAGATAATATACATCATACTGTCCCAGAGATTTCTCTGACAACCTGCAAGGGCCCTGGCTAGAGCAGAGCCTACAGGTGATTAGCTTTTAATTTTGACAGCTGGACAGGGTCAGTTCATTCAGACACTGACAGTCACCTGCTCTCGATTCTTTAGCATTCTAACAGGCCTCTTTATGATATACGAATAGCCATATATTACATATGATTGTTTCATCATTTCCAATTAATTTATGTACTTCAGACTAAGAAATGCCTTATATGTGTTTCTTATTCTCTTTAGATCTTACCTAAGTATTAAGTATTTCTTCAAGGAATAACACATTTTGGGGAATTATTCTGTCTCCCTACCTAAATCAAGATTGAGACCAAACAATAAACCTAATTTTATTTAAGTTAGTTTTAAATTGTTTTAGTAGACAAAATAATCAATCTGTCGGTTTCCCCAGCTCTATCCTCACCCCCATCCTCATCAATGGAATGCAAAACGCAGGGACTCTTTGTCACTTAGATTGGGGGTTGTGAGTCCTGTGAAGGCAACTGAGTGGCCTTTTTTCCCCTGATTATTTTGGAAACAACATATTTTCATTGGAAAGGCTAGAGGCTTAAAATTCAAAGGCTTTGGTGCAAAACTATGAAAGGGATTCTGGATAGGTGCATGCTCCAGGGGAAGTTTTATTCTGATTTAAGAAATTCAGGCTATATTGAAGGAAGCAATCTATTCATTTGGTAAAATTAGTTATTAGGGATATCTAAGGGTTAGTGAACTATATTAATCTGAATCTACATATTTTTATTTCTCTAAGACCTGCCCTCATATTATAAATTATTTCAATAAATGATTTCTGAACTATCATTCCTTCATTCATCAAATAGACTTTTATTGAACACCTGCTAAATGAGGTCTGTCCAGAAGGTATCCAGCCATGTAATATGAAAAATAGACATTTATTGAAGAAGATACAAAATACAAGAAACAGTGTACATAGAACAATGACACCTCAGGTCTCTTCAAAGTAGGCACCTTGGGACTTCACACATTTCTCCCAATCACCACCAGCTGCCTTGTTGTATTTTCCTGAATCTCGTAGACAGTCTGAAATCTCTTCCCTTTCAAAGGTGATTTTAGTTTTGGGAAAAGCCAGAAGTCTCAGAGTGCCAAATTGGGGATGTAGTGGAGCTGAGTCACCCAAATGATTTGATGTTTTGCCAAAACACTCTGTACAATGTGTGATGCATGAGCAGTGAGTTGTGTGATGAAGCTGCCAGTCACCAGTTGCCCATAGCTGTAGCCTTCTGAGTCATCTGGTTTCCATGGTGGGATGTTCAAGCTTAATGCAAAATTTGATGCATATTCATTGCTTTACTCACTCAGTCATTTTAATGCAATGGCCACAGAGTACACATGCTCACTCAACAGCATCTACCACCCCCACTGACTAGTACAGTGAGGTTGTCATTGCTCACATACACTCCTTCCAGTCCACTCTCCTTGGCTGCCAGGTTACATCAGTGTCCTGCAAACCATTCTCATTATATTGACAATGGTTGGACTTTTTCAGACAGGCCTCATATATTGGTTTCGGGTGTACAACATAGTAATTAGACAATCATATACTTTACAAAATATTCCCTCTGATAATTCCAGTACTGGCCTGGTACTGTACATAGTTATTACAATATTATTGACTACTCTGTAACAATTTGTACTTCTTAATCCCTTTACCTCTTTCACCCAGGCCCCAACCCCACTTCCCTTTGGTAATCACCAGTCTGCTTTCTGTGTCTATGAGTCTGATTCAGTTTTGTTTGTTCACTATTTTTCTCTTTAGATTCCAGATATGGTATATGTCTTTACCTGACCAAATGATTTCACTGAACATAATATCCTCTAGGGTCATCCATGCCATTGCAAATGCTAAGATTTCATTCCTTTTTATGGACAAGTAATAATTCATTGTACCACAGCTTTTTTATTCACTCATCTATTGATGGGGGGTTGCTTCCATAGCTTGGCTAACAAATAATGCTGCAGTGAACACAGGGGTGCCTATATTCCATTGAATTTGTGTTTTGGGTTTCTTCAGATATATACCTAGAAGTAGAATCACTGAGTCATAAGGCAGTTCCATTTTTAATTTTTTTGAGGACCCTTCATACTGCTTTCCACAGTGTATGCACCAATCTGCATTCCTGTCAATGGGGCACAAGGGTGAAAAAGGTGCCCTTTTCCTTCACACCCTTGGCAACACTTGTTGTTTGTCGATTTGTTGATAACCATTCTGAAAGGTGTGAAATGATATCTCATTGTGGTTTTAACTGGTATTTCTCTGATGATTAGTGATGTTAAGAATATTTTTCATGTCTATTGGTCATCTGTATGTCCTATTTGAGAAGTGTCCATTCAGGTTTTCTGTCCACTTTTAAAATTGGATTGTTTGTTTTTCTTGGTGTTGCTCTATAAGCTCTTTATACATTTTGGATATTAACCCCTTACAGATGTCATTGGTAAATATCTCCATCCATTCGGTAAGTTGTCTTTTTGTTTTGTTGATGGTTTCCTTTGCTGTTCAAAAACTTTTTAGTGTGATGTAGCCTCATTTGTTTTTCTCTTTTGTTTCCCCTTGTGCAGAGATATCTCAGAAAACATATTGCCAAAACAAGTGTCTGAGATTTTAGAGCCTATGTTTTCTTCTAGCAGTTTAATGGTTTTGAGTCTTAAACATTTACATCTTCAATCTATTTTGTTTATTATTGTATATGGTTTAAGGAGAGGGTCCAGTTTCATTTTTTGCATGTATCTGTCCAATATTCTTAGTACCATTTATTGAATAGACTATCTTTACCCCATTGTATGTTCTTGCCTTCTTTGCTTTGATCTATAGATTGCTTTGGGTAGTATGAATATTTAATGGCATTAATTTTTCCTGTCCATCCACAGTATATGTTTCCATTTATTTGTATTTTCTTCAATATTTTCTTAAGTTTCTTATAATTTTTTTCAGTATAGGTCTTCTACTTTCTTGGTTTAATTTAGTGCTGTATTATTTTTTGAGGTAATTGTAAATAGAATTGTTTTCTTAGTTTCCCTTTCTAATAGTTCACTATTGGTGTATAAAAAAGCAACAGATTTCTGAATATTTATTTTGTATCCTGCTACTTTACTGAATTCATTTATTAGTCCTAGTAGTTTTTGGTAGAATCTTTAGGGTTCTCTATATACATAGTATCACGTCATCTGCAAATAATGACAGTTTCACTTCTTCCTTTTCAGTATGAATGACTTTTTTTCCTCTTTTCTGATTGCTGTGACTAGGACTTCCAGTACTATGTTGAGTAAGAGTGGTGAAAGCGGAAATCCTTCTTTTGTTCTATCTTAAGGGAAACGCCTTTAGTTTTTGCCCATTGAGTATGATGTGAGCTGTGGGCTTTTCATATGTGGCCTTTATTACATTGAGCTGTGTTTCTTTTATTTTCACTTTGCTGAGAGTTTTTATTATAAATGGGTGCTGGGCTTTATCAAATGCTTTTTGTGCATCTATTGGTATGATTGTGTGATTTTTATCCTTAATTTTTTTATGTGGTGTATCACATTAATTGATTTGCAGATATTGTACCTACCTTGCATCCCAGAAATATATCCCATTTGACCATAGCATATGCTTTTTTTAAATGTACTGCTGGGTGGGTTTGCTAATATCTTATTGAGGATTTTAGCCATTTATGTTCATCAGAGATATTGACCTATAATTTTCTTTCTGTGTGGTATGTTCACCTGGTTTTGGAACTAGGATAATGCTGGCCTTGTAAAATGAGCTCAGGAGTCCTGCCTCCCCTTAAATGGTTTGAACTAGTTCTTCTTTGAATGTTTGGTCAAGTTTACCTGTGAAGCCATCACATGGAATTTTCTTTATAATGACCTACAAAATTATTTTCTTGTAGCAAACTTGTGCTTCTCCTGGGACCCTGAATTTTGTTTCTGATCACATTTCAGTCTTTGCTTCGTCACGTTTTCACCACAAATGCAGGCAGTTTGTAGTTAAACTTATGGTCATCTCTAGCCATTGCACCAGCCTTATGATGTGTATTTCCCTCTAATGTTAATGCTGGCATTAATTTATACTTTTCTCTAGTTTCCTTAATTTATTTTTACTTATTTTTTCAATATATTTTCACAAGTCTACTCAAATTCTTTTGCTAACAAAGTAGAAAATAGATAAGTAGGATACAGTTACAAACAAATAAATGAAATGCCTCCTACTTCATGAGGATCATGAAAGCACTTACATCATAGAGCTGTTGAGAGAACCAAGAGTTAATATAAGTGAAACATTTAGAATAATGTCTGGCATGTTGTCAGAACCACATATATGTTTGCTCAGTATTCTTGTAATTAAATCTTCACTGAAGTGACCATCAAGTAAGGCTGTTTTAGGAGACAGTCTATGAGCACTCTGGAAGTAAGTTAAATGAAGCAGGAAAAGATAAAGTTATCTATTTAAAAGCCACTCATCTATGTCTTCAGGTTATAATCTGTGTAACAGCTAGCAAATGCCTTATGCTGTTAAGATAATACACTGAAAATCTTAGTAGAGATGACCTCTAAGTCATTTCACATGTCTGATAGTTAGGAGTCTTGTCTATACAAACATGAGAATGACTGATTGGATGAGGATTCCATCAATCACCAGAAGGACTGTTGTTTTCTCTCTATCTTTTTCCATGTTAGGGGTAGAAGGTCTCCATCCATCGGATAGGTCCGGGCCTGAAACTGAGATCTGCAGCTAAGCAAACTCTGTGGCCTAGGTCAAGGAAACGGGAAGAGCGATGCCTACCAGATGGGGACATGAGGATTGCATGAAATAATGAATGTAAAGACCTTTGCATTGTACCTGCTCAGAGTCTGCATATGATAGTTATTCTGGTTGTCATAAGTTTTATGTAAATCTTTTGACCTGAATCCACCTTCTCGGATTTATATTGAGTATGGACAGACCTAGTGGTCTTACTTTAAATATTTGAAAACTCTCCCTACACTTGATGGAAAGTCTACAAATGCTTAAATTTTTACTTTTCCATCATGAGGTTGTATAGAATAGTGGTTTCTCAGATATGGTTCAAGGATCATAAATTGTCTACATGGATTCTTGGGAGCCATGCAAGCTATGGGTTCCTGTTCCATTAATATTTCAAGTACCATAGCATTTCTGCATAAGTTTCTGGTATGGAGTAATAAACTATTAATGGTTAAATGGATGCCTGGTTTTCATTAATGGGTAGAAGCTCATCAAAAACTTCCCATTCATTTTTTGAGTTCAAGTGGTTGCGACTGAATGGGGAAAAGCTCTTTACTCTGCCAATGTGGATCATGAAAAATACGGTCAATTTAATTCAACTCAGCAAGTATATATTGAATTCAGCATATGAGAAAAGCATCGTGATACATATTATGGCAAGATCAAGGGACCTTCCCCTGTGGTGGCCATCTGTTGTTTGCTAACCAGCATTCATCCTCCTTTATATGGTTTAGGTGGGACTGGCTCCATATCCAAGTCTAGAGATGGGTCTTTCTTGGCTTAAGGTGGTCAGCGTATTACGTCCCCAAAACCACAGTGTTGGAGTCAGAGTGGGCACATACAACAGGAGCTAAAACAGGCTTGTTACCTGGGGCTTCTGAGCAAATGAAGCTTGCTCTGTCTTTCCCATGGGAACTGGTAGAAAAGACATTCTTTCCCTAGGCAGTATGACAGGGGACCCCAAAAACCAGGAATTTATTTATAAAAAAGTGTGTATTTATTCTTATATGTTTAAACTTCAGTCACCTTCAAAGTACTCTCCATTTGATGCAATATGCCTATTAAGATGTTTTTTCCACTGCTCAAAACAGTTTTTGAGCTCATTGATTTTGATGCCTTTTAGTGCTGGTGTGTTTTGTTTCACCTCTTCCACATGAGCAAACCATTTCTCTTTGAGGAGTTTTTTCAGCAGAGGAAACAAAAATAGTTACTAGGGGAAAAATCAGGTGAATAGGGAGGGTGGGACACAGGGGTCATGCTATTTTTGGTCAAAAACTGCTGAACACCAAGCTCAGTGCAGGCAGGTGAGCTTATAGTCACCCACCAAGAAATGGGCAAACACATTGAAAGGGTCTTAAAAAAAATTTCGCTGAGGCTGAACACAGCCTCTCACAACAATGCCAGCTGGAACACTAATATACATGGGTTCCTAGAACACTCACCTAGGAGGAGACTTCTGCACTACAAGGGGCTCGCCCTTCAGAAGATAATTCTGTTTTGGGGGGTATCTTCCTGGTATAATACGATCTAGGAGAACCTGCAGCTGTGAAAGGGTAGAATGCAACACAAATGCTAAAGATGAAGTAGGGAAGTGCCAGGAGCCAGAAACTTTGTATATTCTGGATATTAACCCTTTATCAGATACATTATTTGCAAATATTTACTCTCATCCCATAGGTTGCCTTTTCACTGTCTTGATTGTGTTTACTGATGCACAGAAGTTTTTAAGTTTGATGTGGTACCAGTTGTCTATTTCTGTTTTGTTGCCTATGCGTTTGGTGTTATATTTTAGAAGTCATTGCCAAGTCCAATGTAATGAAGCTTCCCCCTTATATTATCTTCTAGAGTTTTCCCCCTATATTATCTTTTAGAGTTTTAGGTCTTTAATCCATTTTGAATGTTATAGTTTAGGTCTTTAATACCTTCTGAATTCATTTTTGTATATGGCGTACAATATAGGTACAATTTCTCTTTTACGTGTGGTTAGCTAGTTACCCCAACACCATTCATTGAAGTGGGCTTGGCACTCTTGTGTAAAATTATTTAATCATATACCACATTTCCACCTCTCCTCCCCCAGCCCCTGGTTCTATTTTGTTCTATTACTCTATTAATCTGTCTTTGTGCCAGTACTATGCTGTTTTGATTACAGTAGCTTTGTAGTATGTTTTGAAATCAGAAATCAGAAGGTATGAATTCTCCAGCTTTGTTTTTCTTTACACACACACACACACACACACACACACACACACACACAGACACACATGGCTATTTTGTGCCCTGTCAGGTTCCAAATGAATTTTAGGATACATTTTTCTACATCTACAAAAATCGATGTTAGGACTTTGATAGTGATTGTGTTGGGTTTCAAAAAACATGTAAGTACATGCTGACAAGTTCATTAGGAGGGAATCTATGAGAGGGGGATAGGATGAGAAAAGCATGGATTTGAAGTTAGTCTGACCTGGATTTAAATCCAAGCATTGCTACTTTCTAGTTTGGTAAAATTTTTGAACCTTCCTGAAGCTTCTTATTTTCTTACTTATTAAATGTGATTAATACTCTCATGCTTAAATCTCTCTTGCTTAAACTGTATGCTAATGACTTTCAATTGTAAGTGCAATGAGATTGACATTGGTAATCGGATTTATTGTTCCTCCATCCAATGGACTTTAATAAATGGCATCCAGGAAATTTTTGTCTAAGTCATATTGTTCTGATGTTTCTAACCTGTCTCAAGAATCTACTTCTAGTAGCAAATTGCTATGTCAAACTGAATTGTGAAACTGAGCCAGGATTTTTTATTATTGAGGGCAGAAATTCTGTTTTGTTACTGTATTTTTCCCCCGAGTTTTACTTTCCTAAGACAAGCATAGAACAGTTAACATTTCAAAACACAGCTAAATAAAACAGTCCATTTTGGAATGCCAAGCTGCCATAGAGTTATTTTATCTCTCCGATATGACTCTAATAACATTATTTTGTACTTCAACATAAGCATAAACACACCAGTTCCTATCATTTGCACCCTTGGTTTCTGAAGATGGGATGCAGAAGGAAAATAACAGATATGAAATAGATAGGACACATTGAAATCTACTGAAATGTGTGGAATTATTTAACAGTGCAACAGGCATGCATGTCTCTGTTAGAAGTGACATCAGGCAGGTTAGCAAGCTGAAGCTTCCAGGACTGTATTTTAATGACCTCTAGGGTTTATCTCCTATTTGAAATTATTTATCATTTATCCTGCATGTATTAAGTCACTGGCACTGGCTAAATTCTTCCTCAGATTTGTTTGTTTTCTACTGTGTAGTGTTGATCATTTGATTACTTCAAGGTGTGATAACAGGAAGGAAGTAGCTATCTAATTTTCACTGAACAATCTTCCCCAAGGGAGTAAATAAAGTTATTCTGTATCTTATCTGCCATCAGCTAGAGATTGAGAAATACTCTCATAGAAACTTTAAATTCAGGGCTCCTACATTAGTCACCTCTCACTCATTGTAACAAACAATCCCCAGAATCTCCGTGGCTTGCAACCTCTAAGATTTATTTCTTGTTCATCTTGTGTAGTTGTGTGACAATACACCTGCCCATTCACATTCATATATATAAAGTTGGTGGTGTCTTTGCTTCTGCCTCAGATATCTTTTTCACTCCAGGACCCAGGGTGAAGGAGAGGTCCCACCTGGGATTTGTTCTTCTTGTGCCTGAAGGAAAAGGGCTCTGAAGAGACAGTCAAAGCTTGTAGTAGCTCTTAAAGTTTCTGCTCAGCCATGACCACACAGGCTGCCCATTTGCATTTCATTGTCCAGTGCAAGCCCCAGGGCCACGCCCAGCGTCAGTGTCCTGTGAGAGAGACACTGCAGTTTATAAGGCCTGTGAAGGGCATGCCTCATTCTCTCATGGAGAAGGGCAGAGGAAGTGAGAGAGTGTAACAGGTATAGATGGGACCACTGGTGTGTTTTTCTGTTATGCCCTGTTCTTCTCATGTCCCTTTGAAAAAGTCCCTTCTCTGCTTCCTCACCCTTCTCCCCATCATTCACTCCGGGCCCTTTGCTGCCAAGTAGACCCATGAAACCTACTCAGCTGCTCTGCCAGCGTGATGTGGGGCTTTATGATACAGTGCCTAAATTATTACTTTAGTCCAAACTGACAAGAAATCGCGCGGCCTCTGGAGCTGCCTGATGTGATAAAGAATAGCTCTGCTCTGAGTCAGGTCGGCTCCACATTTGCTGAAATCATACCCGCTATTTTCGTTTTATTCCTGGTAATTAGTTTGAAGGGAAATTTTATTTTACTTTTTTTTATATTTGCCAATCATCTATATTATAAGGGGTATATATAATTTTATTGTTATTTTATTACAGTTGTCCCAATTTTTTCACTTTTGCCCTCCTCCACCCCGACCACCCTCACCACTTCCACAGTCAATCCCCACACCATTTTCCATGTCCATGGTGAAGGGACATTTTAAATAAATCATATGATTGCTGTCCATCCCTATTCATTACTTGTCCAGAACTTTATATACCATCGTCTCATTGTCTTATAATACTTTATAACACAGAGAGCTATTTTTACCTCTTTCATCTCGTCTGATGCTCACAGGAACCCTGGTGGTGTCAATATTATTGTGATTCTCATTCTACAGTCTGGGGAAAGTTAAGCAACTTATTTAGGGTCAAGGGCTAGTGGGCATTGTAGCCAGTACTCTAGTCAGGGCATGTAATGATGGTTGCTTCTTGTTACTGATAAAGAAATACCCTGTTTTAAAGAATATTTTGATGGGAGTAAGGGGGAGAAAACTGTACTTGAACATTCATTTAAATAAAAAAAATACTATTGCAAAAAAAAAGAATATTTTGAAGAATGTATAATGTAATATAGTAAATACTTTGTAAAAAAAGTTTTAGAGTAAGGTACTTGTTTCACTGATAGGGTTCACCTTAAAATGAAATAACATTGCCTTTGTTTTGAATGACCTGATTCCTGAGTTTCAGCTGCCATGCAGCTTCCCCAGGAACGCAGTCGCTATAGAGACTGGGCAGGATGGCGAGGGCAGTAGAAAGCTCCTCAATGCTGGTTTCTCGTGGGGGGAGACGTGGCCCGTCCCTGCTGCTGCTCGGGTGGCCCACCAGTCCTGGTCCCCACTGCCCTGCTCTTGTCAAGCCACTATCGTTTCTTAGCCAGAAAGTGGCAGCAGCCCCCTAAATAGCCCCCATACCTTTTTTAAAAAGTTCCTCCGATCCTTTCATCACACTAAGCCTAATGATACTTTTAAAATGTAAAACTGAACTTGCCTAACTTGTCTGTCCCCACCGAAATCCCTAACACAGCTGCCAGGCTCCCACATGATATCGCCCTGAAAACTGCCAGCCTCCTGTGCCATTCTCTCCCGCACTCTCCAATTACTTTGGTCTCAGTCCTCTCTTCTCCTGCCAGCCCTCCTGCCCGTGTCCCCCAACCCCTTAGTCCTCACTTCACAGATCCCCCCTTTTCAACAGAGCAAGCTATGACCCCCAGCCCATGATACCTAGTGCTGTTTTAGTCTCCCGCAGTCGGAAAACTCACCTCTGCATCCTCGCCACCACTAAGGCCTGTGGATTTTACTCCTTAAATGCCATGAGAAAGCAAAGTCCAAATTCTCTTCTAGCTGTTCACTGTGACAGATGTTTTGATGACAGTAGCTTTTGTGAAAGCCTTCCCTCACCCACACCCATCACCATTACAAGGAAATACCCAGAGAAGGGAGAAAGCAACTGTGTTTCCAACACAATGCACTTCATGTTTTAGAACGTAAATGCTTCCTGTGACACTTGGTAGATTAATCAAGGTTCCTAAAAGCATGGCTGCCTTTAATGTTGAGTCCTGACCAATGGAGGCAGTTCGGATTCTACGGGATCCGATTGCTATGGATCATTTTTCGCTCTGTGCTCGCCAGTGCTAATGTAGCCAAGTTGGGTCTCTGTACACCTTGAATGTCCTCCATCACATGTTGAGTTGGACATAATGGTATGGTGGAGAGGCAGGTGCCTCTCCATGGTACAACCGAATGTGCAAATTCTGTAGTTTAGAGGTCAAAGTAGACAAATTGCTCTTCCTCAGGTGTCAGCACGGCAGGTTGTCTCGTGGCAGCTGCCTCTCTGGAGACAGTGATAATTCACTGTGCCCGTGGGTGTCAGTGAGGTCGGGTCTGGGCTTGTGCACCAGGCTGACAGGCAAGGTGTAATATGAGCCTGGTCTCAGGAGACAGTTGGAGGGACAGTTGGAATGAATTTTTATTCATTCAGTCGCATACCCCCAGCCATCCTTGGAGTTCTGCTCTTCTAATTATCGTTCAACTAATAGCTGAGTTTAATATTTCCCCCCCCCGAAAACTGTTTCAAGAAAACTGATTTCCTCGCTTTCTTGTAATTAGTAGAATGAGGACAGGGGGCCATACATATCTTGGTTAAAAATTAGAAGATTTTAGAGCATCCCCTTTTCTGTTTGGGACCTGGCAGGAAGCTTCCTATTCACTGTAAACGAATAGATATTTTATCTATTTTTGTCTTCCCTTCTTTTTCTTTGCCTAGGAATGCCCTTTTCTTCATTTTTAGGTTATCGAAATCTTCTAAGGCCCACTTAAAGTTTTATCATATAGGAAACTTCCTTGATTTCCCCATCAAAGTTAGTATTGGTTTATATTATTATTTTGTGAAATTTTACTTTGTACTTTTATTTAGCACTTGTGACATTCGGTGATCTTTTTAAAGTTATTGTTTGCCTATTTTGCTCCCCCAGACTATAGACTTTTTGAGGATAGGACTGGAACTCGCTCAGATTTGTATTGTCCAAAATGCCTAGCACGAAGCTCTGTCCAGTAGGAGGGCTATAAATTAGTTGAATGAATTCGAACCTCTAAGGCTTGTTCTTTCATGAAAAGGATGTTATACAATCATAATGTTCTCCATAAACAGATGGAAACTCAGAGCAGTCTTTTCACTGCTCTGATGTTCTTTCATATGCCTCGTCATGAATTTGCAATTTCCTTACCACGTCAGGCCAAAACACTGTTTCAAAGAACAACTCTTTTCCTTTCTCCATAACTGAGTCCAGGAAAAGCCAGACATTTTACTGGACCTAGTTATACTGTGCAGTGCACTTGGGATAATTTTATGTGATAAGTGTAAGAAGCTATGCTTCCTTTTGGGTGGGCCCGAAGTGTTTCCTGTTTAGGGTTAAGTCTTCTGAAATCAGAGTCAGTTTCCTAAAATATACCACAGTGAAGTGAGCCCCGGAGACACGTTTTTCTGTCTGTAGTCTCTTCCTTTTAATAGCAGAAAACATAAAATTCTCACTTCACGATCTTACTACTCTTAACTGTTCTTGGGAGGCGCCATGTCAGAAGAGACTGCAACTGGAATCTCTTTATCAGATTCTCTGTAAAACAAATGACTTGAGCCAACACCAGGGCAGTCAGGGTCTGCTGTCTCTGCAAGGAGCCTGCCGCAGTAGTGATGCTCAGGGTAAGGTGCTTAAATATAAGTGGATCGATTTAAAAAATTAGGTGGGGAGAATAAAAAGGAACCTGAGAATTTTTATGATAATCAGCTGTAGTCAAGAGAGTCACTTTATAATATGAATTACTTTTTAGTGTCAGCCCCACATTTTCTTCAGAATTAACTACTGTAATCCTTTTCCTTACTGTAACAGAGTCTGAAGACTCTTGTCCTGGACTGCAGCAGCCCTCGCCCACCCCTGTCAATAGATCAGGCCCAGGTGTGATAACAGCAGCCAGACTTAGGAGCAGGATCCTGAGAGACTAAGAAAAAAGAAGCCGATAACTTAGGTGGAATTTTGTGTATCTATTTTGCCATATTAATCCTCTTAAAAATAAAAATATCCAGACTTTCTTTTGACATATTTTACATGTTTGGGAGAAAATAGCAATGCAGTTAGTGGAGGGGGCATGACCCTTGGAATCAGAAAGCCAATAAGTCACATCTGGGCTTCAATACCTAGTAGTTGTGTAAACTTATTCAGTTTCCTTCTAATAACTAATTTGCAGAGTCGCTGTGAACGTTACTGTAAACAATAGCTACTCATATATAGCTGTTATTATTTTCATTATCATCAATTATTCTGACAGAATATACAGAAATACACAATTTTTTTAGAAGTATACATTTTTGGAGGGTGACCAGAGAAGGGGTATTATTATTATACTTTTATATTTTTGCTTTATTTTTTATATTTTATTTATTTTTATTTTTTATTTCATTCAGTATATATGAGTGCATGAGTGTATTTGTGCCTATGAGGATGTGTGTGAATTTTATACATTATGTGTCAAGCACCATTTCAGGCATTTTGGTAACATTAATGAGTAAGAAAGACAAACATTTCTACCCTCATGGAGCTAGCTAACACTAGTGCAGTGGATGCAGCTGGAAGCAGATAAATTCTATGGGAAAATTAAGCAAGGTAAGAGGGATGAAGGTTGGGAGTGGTTTTCAGTTGTAAACAGCGAGGCCTGGGCAGGCCTTAGTGTGACTGTGACGCTGGTTTTGAGTTCCTAGAGGTTCTCGTGCACTATTTTTTAGAATGAGAGAATGGAAAGGAGGGAGACGAGAGTAGAGGGAAGAAGAGGAGCCTGCGGACTTGTAGGAGAGCATGAGGATTTCCTTCGTGCAACAAGTCAAAACACAAACTAACATCGAAGAGTGACGTTTTCCAGATGGCCTGGTTTGATTTGATTCAGTTGGAGCAAAAAGGTTCCTTAAGTGTTTGTACACACCCTGCTTTTTCAAATGAAGTATGCTGAATACAGTCCACCCGGCCTGCGACCTCTGTGGGAGGTCATCTCCGTGGCTGTCACATCCGTGTGGCCCTGCCAGGAAGCAAAGCCTTCGGGTGGGCGGGGATGCTCTCAGCTGTTTGCCTACATAATGGCTGAGTCTGTGGTGATTGGGAGTTCTATACAGTAGCCCCCCCACCCCACATAGATAAATTTGAATATAAACTAATTCCAACAAATGATGTTAAATATTCAGTTCCTGATCACATTGGTCACACTTGAAGTTTTTAATAGCCACGGGTGTGTCTAATGGCTACTGCGTTATCACAGAGATAGAACATTTACAACATTGCCTAAAATTCTATTCATATCTGTTATTTTGCATGTTGTTTGTTGTTTTCTTGTATTATTGCTATCAGCTTCCACACCTTTCTCTTCCTTTTAATTTATTGTTTCTCGTGGTTTATCAGCTTACACAGAGATTTAGAATTTTGTGTAAAGTAAGGGTAACTAGGTTCTAAGAGAGAGAAAAAGAGCTTTCTGAGTTTTCATATTTGACATTTGTATTTCTGCTGTGACTTCCCCAGGGCCCTTTGTGCTTGGCCGTTGCTGTGCCGTTGTGCTTGGGTTGGTGGGAGAACGAGGCTTCTGAGTTGTGTGAGAAGCGCTGTCCAGCTCAGAAGGGAAAGTTGCACTTTTGTGGAAGTGCCACAGTTCCAGTCGATGGGCCCTCGTTGAAAACAGTGTCTCCAAGGAGGTGTTTATTGGCTAACTGCTGCACATACACCAAGCACTGTGTTAGGCCCAGGAGGTTCACACAAAAATGAACATGGCCCCAAGCTTGGGGAAGATCACAGTTCAGGTGCTTGAGAGAGTCATAAATAGGCACAGTTTCACTGTCCAATGCCCAGGTGCACCCAGGACACTTTCTAAGTCCAGAGTAAGGTGGTGCATGAGCCAGCCTTCCCTGGGGTGGAGGGAGGGGGTGAGATAAGAGGCCCGAGGCCATGGAATGTTCCCTAAAGGAGTGATTTTTCAATGGCACCCTGAGGAATTAATAGGCGTCTGTCACATGATGAAGCTGGGAAAATGGGAGAATAGGGTCAACGGGACATGATATACCACACTATGAGCAAGGACACCAAAGTGAACTTGTATGGTGAGGGGGAACTTTACTTGTAAAGTAATGGTGTGGGGGAACTTGTATGGTGAGGGGGAACTTTTAAGTTTACTACTGATGGAATTTGAAAGCAAAGGGTTCCTGTGTCTGCAGAGATATCCAGTCTTTCACTGGTCCATAGATGGAAGAGGGGCAGGGCCATGGTGATACAAGCTCGTTTGACTTCTCGGCAGTTCATAGTTCACACCAGCAGCTCTCTTGAGGTTTCATTTGAGGGACCTTGGCTGGAGGCTAGGACACCAGTGTGGTGGGGAAGGAGAGACTCATAGCAATTCAATAGAGATATAGTAAGGGACTGATGTGAGAATGTAGAATTGGCTGGAACAGGGGACCTGGGTTCAATCAATATATAAGAGGTAAAATTATGAGTGTTTCAGGATTGACTGGACATGGAAGATGAAGGAGACAGAAGAATCAGAGATGATTCTAAGCTTTCAGGAAAACAGATTAATTTGATAGGGCAGTTCATGGTGATAGGTTTTGACCTATATCTATTACTAGTAATTTGCATTGGCAACCATAGTGTCTCCGTTAGGTTTTGGCTCTTCAGCACTCTGCCTCTCTCTCTTTTGTTAAAAAAAACTTGGAGCACAGACCATAGAGAAGTACCACCCTTGTATGACTTTAATTTTGCAGTGGCCTATGAAAATTTATAGAAATTTGGCTTTATTTCTAGGGGCTCCAATCCAGATGCCAAAATTACCCCATTGCTGGGACATCCCTTAGGTAAAACACTGAATCTGTTTTTCATTAGGAACAGCTGAAAACCATCAACAACATTCTCATACTGTGCCAATAATAATGCCAGTCAAGTTGCAAGGTAACTCGAGATTTCAGAAAGTTATGATTCCCAAAGTCTGTCTAGCTGAACTCGTATTTGTATTTTTATACATATATATCATGTGAGAAAACTAGTGGCTTCCTTATTTTCCGTAATTGTACATTGCTTTTTTTTTAGATTATAAATTAAATTCTGAGTTCTGAATGTTGGAGGAGCCATGCTTATAGATCTGTAGTCAATTGCTTTAAAGTGAAAGTACAAATTCAGCCTGGCTGGTGGAATTAGAGCCGAAGAGGAGCCAGCTTGAAGGGCCCATTATGATGGAGTTTATATTGAATGCAAGCCTTCCCTTATAACTACAGTGCATTTTAAAAGGACTTTCCAAGTAACAGTTAATATTTTAATGACATCTGTTCAGCTTCCAGAGAAACCCAGTTCTCTAGTTTGTAAGATTAAGGAAAGATGCCAAATATATATTGCTACTTTGGTTTTTACTGACATATTTCATGACTGTGTGTCTAAAGCCACAAAACAGTAGGCGCCTGCCACTTTCTTTTAGACAGTTATATTTAGCCACTGCATCTGGCCTTTGTTGCTAAATTTTGTTGTTATTAGTCTAACTGCTCCATAAAATTGGATCTTCAGTGGTCTGGCAGTGTCTGAATGACTTTTCAGAACCTGTGAGACCTTGTTCCCTAATGAGAAAGATCTGAGCAAGATTTGTGGTATGAGGAAGGATAGTATGTCTCTTCAAGTGAGACAAGAGGATACCAGGACAATTATACAGCATCCTCAAAAATCTGATCTGAAGATTAGTGATGTGTTTGGTGTGAACAAGTACTGTAAACTGAGAAGCATGGGAAATTTCTGCCTCCTTTGAGAATGTTTAGTACAAAGGAGGCAAGAAAACAAGAGGACATTTTCTGGGTTTTGGGAGAGATTACATTGACTATTTCTTAATAGTGAGTGAAGATCACTGGCTTCTAAGATCATTCTTCATGAATGGCTCTTCTTTGTAGGATGTCAGTGAAGGTTGTATATCAACATATCAAAATAGTTTTGTGAAAAGATAAATGTGTTTCATTAATCCCAAGGCATTTTCTTTATGAATAAGTAGTATCATTCCGTGAAACTCGTGACTTCTTAGGGTGGGAAAGAAGGAAAAAAACACTATCTTTTCAAGCCATTTGTGATTTAATACCAGCTGGTCAAGTGTGCTGAAAAACCTTTGAGTCATATGGTATATTATTTCGAATGCCTTTTCTCTCTCTTGGGAAACTGGCTAACCCCCACAATCTTTCTCCCATGGCAAACAGCTGTAAAACTTTGATCTACTCCAACCAGTTTTCCGGATGTAGCAGGTAGAGCATATGTGAACTTTCACGTGCCAGTTCCACCTGGCTGATCAGAAACCGTAAGTTAATCTTGGATGACTTTTATTTCTAGGTATTACGGCAGAAGTGCTGGTGGTGACCTCTTTCAATGAACTGCAGAGAAGGGCCCCAGAAGCCAAAGGGAAGATTGTTGTTTATAATCAGCCATACGCCAACTATTCCAAGACGGTGGAATACCGAGTCCGGGGTGCAGTGGAAGCTGCCAAAGTGGGGGCTTTGGCATCCCTCATTCGATCGGTGGCTTCCTTCTCCATCTACAGGTGAGTCATGATGTTACTTTGATGTTACTTTTCAAAAACCACGGTTTTTCATGAAAGCAAAACCCTTATAAAATAAAAACAAACCATTTCAATGAAAAAAAAAACTGATTGCTCATGAAATTTTTCCCCATTCCATATTTGGTAATTTGTTTGTAATATCTTCTTTGGCCTTTTCAGGATTCCAAGCATTCTTGGTGCATTCTTTAAAAACATTTCCATATCCATGATGATACCATAACATTCCTTATTTAGCCAATGTATTATGTATTTTCATTGGTGGGGAACTGAATTCATGTCTGTGTCTCATCAAAGATTTTTTAACTAATTAATGTATTTTTATTATATTTTTTCCATAACAATTTAGTCCTCTTATTCCCAACCCCACAATCACTGTCCACGAGTTCTTTTTCCTTTTTGCTCAATCCCTCCACCTCTATCCTCCCAATTCCTTAGCTGTCATCCTGCTGTCCATCTATGAGTGTGCCTCTATTTTGCTTGTTAGTTTAGTTTGTTCATTAGATTCCACATATATGTGAAATTGTATGATACTTGTCTTTTTCTGCTTTTTTCACTTAGCATAATGTTCTCTAGGTCCATTCATGCTGTCAAAAAGGGTAAAATTTTCTTCTTTTTTTTTACAGCCGAGTAGTATTCCATTGTGTAACTGTCCCAGAGTTGTTTTATACACTCACCTACTAATGGACACTTGGGCTGTATCCCTATCTTGGTGATTGTAAATAATGCTGCAATGAACATAGGGATGCTTATGTTCTTTCAAATTAGTATTTTGGGTTCCTTTGGATATATTCCCAGAAGTGGGATTGCTGGATCAAAAGGCAGATCCATTTTTTATTTTCTGAGGTATCTCCACACTGCTTTCCACAGTGGCTTCACAAGACTGCATTCCCACCAGCAGTTCAAAAGGGTTCCCCTTTCTCCACATCCTTGTCAGCAGTTGTTTTTTTTTTCTTAATTTACTGATGATAGCCATTCTGACAGGTGTGAGACAGTATCTCATTGTGGTTTTAATGTGCATTTCTCTGATATTAGTGACACTGAGCATCTTTTCATATGCTTATTGGTCATCTGTATGTCCTCTTTGGAACAGTGTCTATTCAGGTCCTTTACCCATTTTTTAATTGGGTGTTTTTTTTTTTTTTTTTTTTGGTGTTGAGTTTTGTAAATTCTTTATAAATTTTGGCTATTAACCCTTTATCAGATGTAGGGGTGAATATGTTATCCCATTCTGTGGATTGTCTTTTTATTTTTTTGATGTTCAAAAACTTTTTAGTTTGATGTAGTCCTATTTGTTTATTTTTTCTTTTGTTTTTCTTGCCTGGGGAGTTATATCTGATAAAATGTTGCTACCAGCTATGTGCAAGATTTTGCTGCCTATGTTTTCTTCTAGGATTTTTATGGTTTTGGATCTAACATTTAAGTCTTTAATCCATTTTGAATTTATTCTTGTGTGTGATGTAAGAAGGTGGTCTAGTTTCATTTTTCTACATGTACCTGTCTAATTTCCCCAACACCATTTATTAAATAAACTGTCTTTAGCCCATTGTAAGTGCTTGCTTCCTCTGTTGAATATTAATTGACTATAAAGGTGTTGGTTTATTTCTGGGCTCTCTCTTCTGTTCCATTGATCTATATATCTGTTTTTATGCCAGTACTATGCTGTTTTGATTACTATGACCTTAGTATAGCTTGATATACAAATAAGTAGAAGGACATACTGTGTTCATGGATAGGAAGAACTAATGTCATTAAAATGTCTACACTACCCAAAGCAATCTAGATTCAACACAATTCCCATAAAGATTCCAATGACATATTTCAAAGAACTAGAACAAATATTTCAAAAATTTATATGAAACCACAAAAGGCCCTGCATAGCAACAGCGATCCTGAGAAAGAGAATCATGCTGCCTAATACCATCAAAGATTCTTAATGACTTTGGAGAAAGCCAGGCTTTTTCCATTGTTGCTAGGGAAGTGAAATAAAAATAAATTGGGTAACACAATGGGGGCCATCTATGGTGTAGTGGAAAGAGTTGAGGAAGCAGAGGACCTTGGATATAGACCTGGTTCAGCTCTCAAACAATTGGGTAGCCTTGGGAAGTGTTCTTAAACTCCCTGAGCCTCAGCATTCTCTTCTGTTAATTAGTGATGATGAAGAGTAAAAACTTTGAAAAGTTAAGAATAAGTGAGGTTAACTTTTGAAAGATATTTGTTTATCTGTAAACATCCATATAAATGTTTGGTGGTATTATTTGAGGGCAACATAAGTTTTATCTTTTTCTTCATTGTTCTGATTGAGGTAATTTGGAAATTGCTTTATTGACTCTTAGTCTTAGTATGGCATTCAGCGTTGCAGTGGATGGAAGGTTGAAAGCTTGACCTGCAGACATTTGGCCTTGTTGAATAGCTGCATATGGTGGTGTCACATGTCAAGGACAAAATGTTTGAGAAACATGTATAAAAGGAGCATCATTTTAGCATTGTAGCCTGGTTTGTATCAGATAAAAAAAAAGTATATATATATATATATATAAATAATGGCAGTAGGGTTTATTTGGGTCCCAGGACTAGATCTTTAGTATCTATTATAAAGGAAAGTTTATTCTGCACAATTACTTTTTGGAGCTGGAAACACAGCTGCTTGACCTTAATCAACACCCTACATCCTTGAAAATAAAGTAACCAAGGAGGATACATTAGCAACTAGGAACCAAGTTGGAGGGAGTTGTCCAAAAGGGCACAGAAAAAGGAAAGGGACATTTTTCTTTCATGCGGTTAAGATGGCTTTCCAGGGAAGAAGATTGAACATGTTAAGACCACTTGTTAGAAGTTTTTTGAGAGAAAAACTAGTTCCACTCATGTCACAGTGCTAAAAATAACGTTCTTTTTAGCGTCTTTAAAGATTGAGTGGCTAGCGAAATAATGATTGGACCATATTCTTCTGGATGGTTAATCTGCTCTGGGGGGGAGAAGTTCTAATGATGGCTAGCTCTCTTCCCAGAATACCCCCATCGCCCCTTGGAATAACATACTCAGCAATCTGGTCACTCCCCATGATTTCACTGGGCATGAGACCTAAATTATGGAGCTAGTCTTTTGCTTTACGAAACTGGGTGACTGCCAGAAATATTTATTTAAGAACTACTACTCATAAGACTAATAAATCCCCAGATGACTTAATGCACTGCAGTCTGCCAGGGTTAATTGGCTTTTTTTTTTCTCTGTGGTGTAATGAAGATGTTTGGAAACCGAGGCTGTAACCTAGGAGCCCCAGAAGAATTTTGTCCAGCATAGGACTTAGACATCTGTTGTTAGCCTCTCAGATTTGGGGTCAGCAACTTATAGTGTGTATTAAAAAGATATTTTTCTTAATATTTCTAGATCAAAACTGATTATACTTTTACCTTGATTTTATAGCCAATCATATTTCACTGAACTCTTGACTTTTATAACTCCATATTTTCAACATTTATAAATACGTAATAACCTTGCCCTTAATATAGTACTTAGATTAGAATTTTTCACATATGTCATCTTATTTGTTCTGAAAACAACCCAAGACCAAACAGAAGGGGCATTATTATCCCTATTTTATAGGTAGGGATGTAAAGTTCAGAGAATTCAACATACTTATGTGTTTAAGTCTTGTATCCTGAAAAATTAAAACCAAATGAAACAAACTCTGCCTCTTTGTCCACTTCTAGCTAATTGTTTCTTTGGGTCAATTTTCCTTACAGAGTATTTTATATTCCCATCCCTAATTCTTCATCTGTCATTCACTCTGCAGACCATTTTAACCTGGCTTTTGCCAGCACTGAAATGGAACTTGTTAAGGTCACAAGTAGTTGACTAGTTGTCAGATATAGTGCACATTTATCAGGCTATCATATTACTTTATCTCTCTGTAGCATTTGTCATTATTAATTGCTTTTTCCATATCTCTTCTCTTTGGCTTCTGTGACTTCTTTCTCATATTCTCTCTCTGCACACCCAGTCCCCACTCCTACCTGACTTTCCCTCTACCTTCCCTATTCTCTGGCTTGTCATTCAGAATATTCTTCCTGAGCAATCCCCTCCTGCTTGTGGCTTCAACCCCCTCTCCTATCCTTACCGCTGACCGGGCTCCAGACTCTTACATCCAACCACCTGCTGATTCTTCTTTTGGGTGTTCCACTGAACACATCCTTTCATTTCTTTCTCCTGCATGTTCTACCTCTGTGAAAAGGGTGTCATCTATTTGCCTTTTAAGTTAGATGTCCTTGATTACCCTCTCCTTCCCTTATCCATTATTTCTAGTAGTAACTATGCCTCCTAGGTTCAGTCATTTCGACAAATACATATTGAGAAGCTCTATTTCCGAGCATCACTCTGCATGCTAGTGGTCAGGAACCACTAACACGTTCCCAGTGCACCACATTTCCTCAGTTTCACAACTCTGCATTTGCATTCTCCTCCTCCACCTTCTATTTCCTATCTCACCGTTTCACAATGTTCAAGATCCATCTTAAGTGTTTCTTTGTCTCGGGAGCCTTCCATGATATCCAGCCCCAGCCCAGGTTACATGCCACGTTTGGTAGACCCACATCATCCTGTGCATACTGTGTGTCATAGAGTCTTGGAGGTTGTTTGGATGCGTGCTTTGGTAAGGTAGATAAACTGTCATACAAACAACTTCAAATTTTGGTCACTTACAATAATAGGAGTCAATTTCTTGCTTACAGAATAGTTTCAAGAGTGTAGTCAGAGGTGGCTTTCTGCTCCTTTCCATCTTGTGGCTCCATCACTTCTAAGGTCTCAGAACCCTCTGCATCCAGCTAGCAAATAAGGAGATAAAGAAAATTCATGATCAGGAGGACAGTTTTCCATGGCCAGGCCTAGATATGGCATAACACACTTCTATTCTCATTTCACCAGCCAGAATATAGTTATGTGAAGGCTGCGAAATGCCCACAGTGAAAGGTAAATGAGTTTGGTGAACTGTCCCAATTGCCTGACTCCACATTAGACTATACATTTCAGACAAATATGGATTATATATTTTTGCTTCTGTATGCCCATAATCTCCTATAATGTTTGTTACATGCTAGCCCTTCAGGAAATGTCTGTTGAGGGAGTGAACGTGTCTGAGGCTGTGGAGTCAACCATGGCAGGGCTGTCGTGGCAAGCTCACTGTCAAGTGCTCACTGACCACATTGTATAGCCTCTGTACAGTAAGCTCAAAACAACTTGAACTTTAGGGCACTTTGCTCTGTATTGGGAGGAAAATACGCCAGACTGTATCTTCTTTCTTCCACAACATTCATGTTTTGAGTTACTGGTTGAACAAAACAGCTCCCCTCCCTCTGACAGGCAGTTCACACTGAGCTCCGTGGGAGCGGGTGACACTGGATTCTGCCTAGGAACTGTGTGGACGTCAGCAACACTAGAGAACAACATACAAATTATGATTTGTTGCTGCTTGACTTCAATAAATTAGGGAATCTCCTAAAGGACAGGAAATGCATTTTATCACTTTGGTTTGACACTTGTCAGCACAGTTATCAATATTTGTCAGCCATTTTGGAAGTGCAGCGGTCACATGGTTATGTGATAGATAACCTCAAAAAGACATCTGCACTACCTCCGGTCCCACTGTTGTCATTTTTCTGTTCACATTATTAGTGTTCTTATACTCAAACTTACTTCAAAGAGAAGATTTTCTCTTTATTGAAGATTTTATAAGGACTTTTTCCTTTTGTTCATCATGAAGTTATCAACTGGGACTCCCAATTAGATCTTTTTCAGTTTTCCCAAAATACTTAAAATACCTTTTGACTTTGTCATAGGAAGATATTTTAAGGATGAATGTAGTTAATAAGAGATTTAAGTTCTACAGAGGAACGCTTCTTTGTAGAACCATTTTTCTACATTATTTCTCAAGTTAATATTTTTTAGTAAACATTTGTTGAGAGCTTACCAGCTTCTCAGAACTTGCCAAATACGAGGGTTATTAAGATGAACTAGACATTTTTTTTCTCTTGGGAATAGTCTATCTAGCTAAAAGAGAGGAGGGTAAGCTTAAAATATAAATGACTAGTGTAATGTATTTTTTATTTAGTGCTAAACATGTGGTTGGGAGAAACAGATAAAGGAAGGAAATTAACATTTATTAAGCACCTACTCTGTATAATGCTTCTCTGAAGGCTTATGTAGTTTGTTTCAACTAATTGTTTATAGGACCCAATAAAAGCGGATTTTTAAAAAGATTTTATTATTTATGTATTTTCAGAGAGAGGGGGAGGGAGGGAGAAAGAGAGGGAGAAACATCAATCCATTGCCTCTTGCACACCCCCAACTGGGAGCCTGTGCCACAACCCAGGCACGTGCCCTGACCAGAAATCCAACTGCAACTTTTTGGTTCACAGGCCAGCACTCAATCCACTGAGCCACACCAGCCAGGACTAAAAGTAGATATTGATATCTTTCTCTCTTTTTAAAAGATTTTATTTATTCATTTTCAGAGAGAGGGGACAAGAAGGAGAAAGAGAAGGAAAGAAACATCAATGTGTGATTGCCTCTCACGCACCCCACACTGGGGTCCTGGCCCATCACACAGACATGTGCCCTGACTGGGAATTGAACTGGTGACCCTTTGGTTAGCAACTTGCATTCAATCCACTGAGCTACACCAGCCAGGGCTGCTATCTTTCTTTTATTGAAGGAGAAACCTGTTCAGAATGATTAAACAGCTAGTCAAGTTACATAACTAACAAAAGAACTAAGTCATACTCAGAGTCTCTGGTTCTAAATTTTATGCACTTTAGATTACAAGAAGCATCCTGGAGAGCTAATGCTACAAGAGTCTAGATGAAAAAGTAGAAGTCTAATTGGGGCTGGCTACATTGAGTTGTGGGGTTTGGGTGTACTCTATGAGAAAGTTACCTGAACAGGAGAAGTGAAAATGCTTTCTTCTACACATGATCAAGGTAAGCAGGTGAAAGGAAGAGACCAGGTTATGAGGTCCCAGAATACTAGGTGGGGGAAGAAGAGTTGTTAAGTTTAATGTGGAGCAAATGGGGAATTACTGAATGGGTTAGCGGTGGCTGGGGTGGGGGTGGAGGGGTGATGGGCAAGGTTGGATCTTAGAGCACTGTTTCTCTAAGTATGGTCCCTGGAACATCACCGTCAGCCTTATCTGGGAGCTTGTTGATATGCAAATTATCAGGCTTCATCTGAGACCCATTAAATTAAAAAAATGCTTGGGTGTGGGGCTTGTGGTTTAACCAGCCCTCCAGGTGATTTTGATGCAAGTTAAAGTTGGGGAACTACCGTTTCAGAAACATCAATCTAGGGCTGCATGTAGCATGCTTTGAGAAGAAAAGACAGAATACTGTTCTAAAAATGGGGATGTGAAATAATGAGAGCATAGATGAAGGCAGTGGAAATCTAAAGGGACAATGGGAGGGATAGTATGAAAAACTCATCAGAACTTGGGGATGGGTTACATTTGATGAAGGAAGTAGGAGTGAAAGTTTATAGTTGGCAAGGATCAAGAATGATGGGATAAATTGGCATTCAGTTCAGCTCAATATTTAAAACTCATGAATTTTACATAAAAATAGGAGTTTGTGGTGTTTAGGGAAAGCCAGATCTGGCAACAAGGGCACACTTCAGCCAAGTAAGTTAGCTACCAAGTCATCTTGTTGGTGGGATGTGCCCCCTCCAGTCTGCCAGTTTCCCAGTTTCACTCCACCCAGCCTGGGGGCTGGAGGGCGATGAGAAATACAGGTTTCAGGAGAGGAGGCTGATCTGAAGGCAACATCATCAGTTTCGTGTTTAGATGTTTTGAGTTTGAGGCGACTGTGAAACAGTCCTATTAATCTGGTTTTTATATTTTGTTAAGAAAAACAGTTCAGCATTTCCATTTCTCTGTTATCCACTTTTTGGATCACCCAAGGCAATTTAAAATTCTAGGCTTGCTCTCTGGCAATGCAGTACACCTCGGGACATGTGCCTCCTGCTTTCTCAATATGCGAGCTCAAGAATGCAAAGCAATTTTTATATTAGCCCAAGTAAAATATAATTCAGAAAGTAATTATATTGAGGCCCAATTGTCTGTTGTACTCCCACTGCCAATTATATATTTTTTTCTAGTTATTTTTTCCATTGCCCCAGAGAATTGAACACAGACTAAATTTTAATCAGCAAAGGAAGCAAAAGGCTGTCCCTTCACTTTACAGTGAAAATCACATCATCACACTGGGTAAGAAATCATTGGGGTGGGAATGAGTTGTTGATAGAACTTGGCTTTGTAAATACTACTGGCTTACGTTTCCTGTCACTCGGCCTTTGTGTACTGTATTGAGAGAGTATAGGCAAGAGGAGAAGGAAGAGAAGCAATCCAGCGTGAACGACTAACGTCTGATTAAACATTCAGCTGCAGAGACTTGAGTGAGCCCAGGTGATGTTTATGGAGCATCAGAGAGGGAGGACACTACACCATCTGGTGAGAGAGCCATAAAAAGATATAAATCAATCCCTGTAATGATAATTAATAGAATCGATAAATGATGTAATATAAGCACTTTGTTGGGCAACATCGTAGAGTTAAATAGCTTCAAAGGGGTCTCTGATTAAAGATATTACAATTTATAAAGCATTCTTCATGTTGATGAGATTTAACATGAGCGTTTCTGTAATCATAGGGCCAGCTTAAAACATTCAGAGCAGGGATGAAATGTCTTAAGAGGTTTACTTCGGAGGATTTTGAAAGCCAGTCAAACTCTATTTGACTCAGAGAGTAAAAACGCTGTGCTCCCCTCCCACTGTTTTTTAATGGAATAAAATGAATGCTGCTACTTTGCACTTCATCTTTCTAGGATTTTCAATGTCCTGGTGGTTTCTTCTTTGGTGTGACCTTAGCATAATTAGCTATCATGCTTGATTTATATTGTTTGAAAATAGTGTTGCATTTGAGGGTCGCGTGTGCTTGCCAGTGATTACCAAATAAAGAAAATACCAGTGACTCAAAATGGTGCAACTGGGCCAGATTCAATTAGTAAGTTCTTATCCTTCCTTATTTTGTTTCTGCTGAATCCACTGAGTCTCCTGACAGATGCACAGTAATCAAGCAGAATGCCAGTTCTCATCATTGGTGCAGGTGGAGGGTCACTGTGCTCCCAAGGGGGGCACCAGAGAAGAAGAACACTGAATGCTGCTGTTTTTTCTTCTCATCATCCCTTTTTACCCCCTTTCTCTGCTCTTTGAAAGGCAGATTCTTTGTTTAGAAGGCCTTTGTTAGAAATTCCAAAATGTTCTTTAAGCCGAGTCCTTATTGTTGCTTCAGGTAGCGTGACAGGCCTACCACCTCATGATGGAGGGATGCAGGCAGTGAACTCCAAAGGAACAGTTCTGGAGTCGCTGTGCCTGGGGTCTGTGTTGGCCACTTGCCAGCTGTGTGACCTTGGCAAACGGTGCAAACTCTCTGTGCCTCAGTTTGATCTGTACAATGGGGGAAATAATTGTACCTTCTTCCTGGTGTTTTGTGAGGATTAACCATGATGTTATTATTGCCCGGCACTTAGTGGTACATACATGTAAAGTGTTATTATTATACAGTTTTGCTAACTCATGACTGGATATACTTATGGAATAAAAGAGGAAGAAAGGAGAGAAGCATGGAGTGAGGAAAGGAGGGAAGGAGAAAGAAAAGAAGAAGGCAGACAGAGAAAGAAAATTTTAGTTTATTTAATATCACTATTGTAGTTGCAGCTATCTGTTTGGGAGACAACCCCTAACATCATACTGCCATACTGATCTCCATCTCTCTGTTTTGTCCAAGCTCTGCTGGGGCTGTGTTTACTAGTCTGCTTCTCTCTGGACTGGAAATTCTCCCGGAGACATACTGTGTTTCTTATTTATCTCCTTATCCCCCGAGGTTGTGCACAATGCCTGGGGCTCAGTCAGGCTGGAATGGATGAGTGAAAAGAGGCAGCCTATCTGGCTTGATAACATGTAAATTCAAGGTGTTACCATTTCACATTCACAGGCGTTGAATAATCATATAGATGAGGTGGCTAACCTTTCAATTGCTACTTATCAAAAATAGAATCTCTGGAATCTGAGAGGAGGCTATATAGTTATGTAAATTTTGGTAAAGTATTGCAAACTGCATATTACTATGATGCTTTGTGAAGCTGCTATAATTAATGGTCTGTTTGCATTCCTAGTACAGGCTGTTATTTTTCATCTGCTTATAACCTTGATATAAAAATTTATTCTTGGCTTCTCTTTTGCATTCACAATTTTAAAATGTATATAAATGTTCAGCTTCTGTTTTCCAGCTTTCTGATTATCGAAAGCAAAAGCTTAAGAATCACGTCACCGTGGCATGTTTTTCTGAGTCTCTGCTGGTAAAAAGAAATTAATGCATTTTGATTTCAGGTTTCAGGATTATGACAATGTTATTTGCTTGTGCAGTGCCCTTAGAAAAATGTCTGGAGCAGCATATGAACCAAAATAATTCTGAGTAGACTCAAGTCAGTCTTTTACAATTGCATGTGCTTTTGTTTTCTCCCTCTGCCTCTCCCTCTCCCTCTCCTTCCTCAATGCTAGAGAGAGTCTTCCTAAAGTCCTTTTGCATCCAAATGACCCTTTAGTTTCTTTAGTCCCCTGGACAAAGTACCATACCAACCACAAGGTACTTACTACCAGGAAGATTCGGAGACTTTCAAAGGTAACAATACGTAGAGTGGGATTTGGGATCAGACAGATCTGGGTCAAATGTAGGCTCTGCCACTAACAGGTTGTGTGACCTTATGTACATTACTGGTAACCACTCCAAGCCTGTTTCCTCATCTGTAACATGGGGAGAGCACTGTTTACCTCTGAAGAGTGGTTGAGAAAATTAAATGAGAGCAAGCACTAGACATAGAACCTGACACATGGAAAGTAATCAATGAATTATAACTGACCTCTTGTCTTGATCATGGTCATTGTCGTTGTTATCATCGTTAGATAACGATGGGCCTAAGCAGGTAGGTTGACATGAACTGATCTATCTTACAAAGCAGCAGATCCAGAATTCTCCTCATTGTGGACTCCAGAGTCCTTGGCTCTGTTTAACTGCTGATTTCAGCCACTCACTCTTGTAGTCTCCCTCAGTCTTTGACCCAAAACTCTTCGCTGTCTTTTCCACCCTTTCTGTCCTATATTTAATGCTTGTTACTGTTCTTGCTTATCATGCCAAAGATGCGGTGACTTGGATCAGGTATCAGTGGCCAGGTGATCAAGGTGCAGCCAAGAGTTGTATTTTAAACACCTTCCAGGCTATTTTCTACCTTGGGGCCTTTGCACTCATTAAACCCTCTGTCTGGAATGTTGCCTCACCAGCTTTTCGTATGACTGACTCCCCTTTCAATCTTCAGATCTCAACTGAAAGGGACTTTGTTTTTTTTCCTCCTGAAAGTTCTTTCCTGACTACCCTAAGTAGAGTAGAACTCTCTCTCAAATTCTCTTACCTAGCACTTGCTCTGTTTACACAGAGTCCCAATAACATTTGGTAACTTCTCTCTATCTGTCCACCTCGTTATCTACTTGTTTAGTGTGCATCTCTCTATGAGGATATACGTCCCATGAGGACTGGAACCTGTCTTTTCTGTCCATTATATTCTTAGTACACAGGAGATTGCTGAGTAGATGGTGGTAACTCAAAAGATATTTTTTAATGAATAACTTAAAAAAATCATCTAAGATCAAAAGAATAGAGAACCAACTATAAATGAATATATTTTGAATCATGTCTATATTCTGAAACCACATTCTGAAGCATCACAGATTTTTTTACTCCCAACTTTTCTGTTTTTTTGAAATATATCAGCCTATGGTAAAGTTGAAATGACTCATATACTCTTTAAAAAGAAGTTGCCTAACTCTTCCCAGAGAGGTGACACCATTTTACATTGCCACCAGCCATGTGTGAGGGTTCAGGTTGCTTCACATTCTGCTAAAATTTTGTGTTGTCAGTCTGTTTAATTTTAGCCAGGCTGGTGCGTGTTTATTGGTTCCTCAATGAAGTGCTGATCTGCACTTCCCTGATGACTAATGATGCTGAGCCCTCTCTCACATGCCTATTGGTCATTTCTGTCTTCCTTTGGGAAAAGTCTGTTCAAGTACTTCACCCCTTTTATAATTGGGTTGTTTTAAAATTATTGAGCAGTAGGAATTCTTCATAGATTCTAGACATGTGTTCATTGTCAGGTAAATGTTTTGCAAATATTTTCACCTAGTTGATATCTTGTCTGTTCTTATTTGTTTGTTTGTCTTGGCTTAAGTGTCTTTTGATAAGAAGTTTTAAATTTGTACCAGTTCTAATTTATCAATTTTTAGCTGCTTTCTGTGTCCACTCATAAGCCCTTTATCTACATTCAGTATTTTGTATTTTGCCACATTGGCACATAAGCTCTCTCTCTTATTTTCGGAGCATATTAAAGTAAGGTGGGTGCAGCCATGAAAACACTTTATCTATAAATATATTAGTGCACATTTCATAATGACAAGGACCTACTCTAATGTAATGCAAGACCATTGTCCTACCAACAAAAATTTAGCATGGTTATACAAACACTACGTAATGTAAAGTCCATCCACATTCAGATTTCCCCAATTGTCCCCCTTCTCAACAATGTCCCCGCTTTTTCTTTTTAATTTCAGAATTCAATCAAAGACATCCATTACATTTAGTTGCCATGTATCTTTAGTCTCCTTTAATCTGGAATTGTTCCCTAGCCTTTCAATATTTGATTATATTGACGCTTTTGAAGGATAGATAAAGCAGCCGTTTTGCACAGTGTGCCTCAATTTGGAGTAGTTATTTCCTCCTTATTAGATTCAGACTAAAGACTTTTGGCAAGAATTCTGTCTGGATAATGTTGTGTCCCTACTATTGCATTACATAAGGAAGCAAATATCACTTATCCTCATTAGTGAGGCTAAGTTTGATCACTTGTCCAAGGCAGTACCTCTGGATTCATTCCTTGAAAAGATACTTAAACGGTGAGATGTTTTGAGACTTTGTGAAACTTGTTTTACCCAATACAATTTTGCCCGATGAAAATTGAGAGTGTGTTGATGATCCTTGCCTGAGTCAAGCATTATATTGCTGGTTGCAAAGGTTTTTCTAACTCATTTATTCCTATGACATTTATTAATGGGCACATGTTTGTAGAGAAGAACTACTACCCTTCTTTCTTTTATGGTTTCATGAATTTTTTTAAAAGTGTATATATTGCCCTGGCTGGTGTAGCTCAGTGGATTGAGCACGGGCTGCGAACCAGGGATCGCAGTTTCGATTCCCAGTCAGGGCACATGCCTAGGTTGCAGGCCATGTATCCCAGCAACCGCACATTGATGTTTCTCTCTCTCTTTCTCCCTCCCTTCCCTCTCTAAAAATAAATAAATAAATAAAATCTTTAAAAAAAAAATACTAATTTCTCTCCTTTGGGGGGGGAGTGTATATATTAAAATCCATTATTGTCATTTTTTTGATAAAGCATCAAAAATTCAAAGTGCTTAATTGTCAAACTAGTATTTTATGATTAGCTTGAATATTTGAAGCATTGATAGGAATTCACTTTTCTTTTATCCAAAGGAATGCAAACTATCCCAGGTAAGTCAACTATTAGCAGGGTGCACTCAATACATTTCCTCTAAATTTCTTTATTAGCAGCATGAGTTTTGGAGTAATAGCTCCTGAATATTTTTTGTATCTATCACTACCAATGTATACCATGTGCAAATAAAGACCCTTCACCTAATATATAATTGCTATTAATTGTTAAATGAGCAAAAATCCAAAATCCAGCGATTTCTTCTGAATTTCTCCAGATTTTTTTTTCAGAGTCCTTTCCAGGAGAAATGAATATCACAGTGAGAATTTGCAGAAGCCTACAGGGATGTTTTGGTGGATGGAGGGAAAGGTTATCTAGTTTCCGTAGTATAGCACAGAAGACTAAGTTGTCTACACACTACCACTTTCCCACATAATCAGTAGCTTTGAAGGAGTAAATAGCCCAGGCTAGTCAGTCAATGGTAGTAATAGTTTCATAGCTCAATAAACATTACTTGTTGTACTGGTCGCTACTCTAGAAATTAAATATTTGAAATCTAGAAGAATCTAATTTTTAACATTTTCCAACTTTACTCATTCAGTAAACATTTATTAAGTGTCTTATATTCCAGGCCAGGGGAGGATTCAAGTCATGTAGGACTAGGCATTTATATAATTTGGGGGCACCTTTAAGAAAATAAATATACAATTGCAAATATAAATGTACGTATAAAATCAACATTTACTTAGAATAGCAAATTATAACAAAATTTTCAGAAAGCTGCCAAATACTGCAAACATTATAAATTCAGAAAGATATCATGATATTTTTATTAAATAGCTATTTGTCAAACTTCTGTATTTTAAAAAAATTTTGCTTGACTATTCTTTGATTGTTCATTATGTGACAATGATTTGGTGTTATATTTTAGCTTTTTGATTTTTTTATTTTAAATTTTATTTTTCAATTACAATTTACATTCTATATTATTTTGTATTTGTTTTAGGCATACAGCATAGTGGTGAGACAATCACATACTTTATGATGTGTCCCCTCCTGGTACCCTCCTGGCCCCATATATAGTTATTACAATATTATTGACTATATTCCCTATGCTGTGCTTTTCACATCACTGTGACTGTATTAATCCCTTCGCCTTTTTCAGCCAGGTCTTCTAACCCCACTCTGTCTGGCAACCAAGAGTCTGTTTTCTGTAGGTATGAGTCTGTTTCTATTTTGCTTCTTTATTTCGTTCTTTTGATTCCATATATAAGTGAAATCATATAGTACTTGTCTTTTTCTGACTGACTTATTTCACTTAACATAATACCTTCTAGGTCCATTCATGCTGCTGCAAGTGGTAAGAGTTCATTCTTTTTCATGGCTGGGTAACATTACACTGTGTGTATATATGTACCTCTTTTTATCTACACGTCTTTCGATGGGCGCTTGGTTCCTTTCATATCTTTGCTATCATAAATAAGGTGATGATGGTCATAGAGGTGTATCTGTCTTTCTGAATTAGTGTTTTGGGTTTCTTTGGATTACATGTATACCCAGAAGAGGAATTGCTGGGTCATAAGTCAGTCCAATGTTTAATATTTTGAGGACCCTCCATATTGTTTTTCATAGTGGCTATACCAATCTGGATTCCCACCAACAGTACAAGAGGGTTCCCTTTTCTCTAGATCTTTTCAATACTTGCTTGTTGATAGCCATTGTGACAGGTGTGAGGTGATAGCACATTGTGGTTTTAATTTGCATTTCTCTGATGATCAGTGATGTTAAGTATGTTTTCTTATTTCTGCTGGTTGTCTGTATATTCTCTTTGGAGAAGTGTCTCTGCAGGTTCTCTGTCCATTTTTAATTGGATTGTTTGTTTTTTGGTGTTAATTTGTGTGATTTCTTTTTTTCCATTTTCATTTTTGATTTTATTCATTTTTTAAAATTATTTTATTGTTATTCAAGTACAGTTGTCTGCATTTACCCCCCACCTCTCACCCCCAATCCTAGCCATCCCCACCTCCCTTGCCTGCTTCCACCCCACCTTGGTTTTGTCCATGTGTCCTTTATAGTTGTTCCTGAAAACCCTTCCCCCTGCCCCCTCATTATCCCCTCCCACTTCCCCTCTAGTTACTGTCAGTTTATTTTTCATTTCAATATCTCTGTTTATATTTTGCTTACTTGTTTGTTTTGTTGATTAGGTTCCACTTAAAGGTGAGATCATGCGGTATTTGTCCCTCACCACCTGGCTTATTTCACTTAGCATAATGCTCTCCAGTTCCATCCATCCTGTTGCAAAGTGTAGGAGTTCCTTCTTTCTTTCTGCTGTGTAGTATTCCCTTGTGTAAATATACCATAGTTTTTTGATCCATTCATTTACCAATGGGCACTTAGGTTGCTTCCAGCACTTGGCTATTATAAATTGTGCTGCTATTGGAGTGCATAGGTTCTTTTGAATGGGTGTTAGAAGATTCTTAGGGTATAATCCCAGCAGTGAAATTGATGTGTCAAAAGCAGTTCCATTTTTAGTTTTTTGAGGAAATTCTTGGAATTCTTTATAAGCACCTCTTCCTATTCCTACTTCCTTTCCCTTTCAGAACCTAGATTTCAAAAAGGTTAGAGCTGGCTGAGCCTTTAGAGAACATGTGCTCTACCCTTTCAGTTTACAGATGAGGGCCTGGGGCTGAAGGTCACTCAGCTAGTTAATAGCCAAACAAGGACACGTGTTTTAGCTTCTGAGACCAAGTTTCTTTTCTCTCCACTCTCATGGGTAGATCTCCATTAGACTACACTCAGCTTCCCAGGATTAAGTGTAAATTAATTTAGGCATGCTTTGATTTAATATCTGTGAGCCCCTCCCTGCCAACTTGATATTTTGAAGAGTTAGAATATTCAGTGAGCTTCTGATATGCCACATTATAGTGCTGCTTTGCTCACTGTGACAGGACTTTTAGCAAAGTGAACCATGTCGGAACACTCTCACAGAAATGTAAGCTTACCTTGTAAAGAGGTAAGCTTTTCACAGGCTTTGTGTTTCCTTTCACCAGCATGGAAAGAGCCTATATATCAGCTGCCTGACTTTCCTCATGGGGCTTGGTTTTTAATCTCCAGGGAGGCAAGGCTGATGAAATGTCATCTCTTCTCCTGCTAAGGAAAGAGGCTGTGAAATAGATCTTCATGGCTCACATGCCTCATGTTGCTTAGCACCAGCCATACCCATTGCACCCCAGTGTATTTAAAATACTGTTTCATTGGAATAATTTTTAAAGCGCCACTGATTCTCACAAATACCCCAACTAGGCCTTGTGATGTTACATCAATTTTTATTTTTAATTGGATTTATTTACCTGAGAAAACAAATTTATGGATGTATGCCTAAATACTGCCCATTACTGCTCTAGATTTTTCTGCTGTAAGTTCTAGGAATGTCCTACTTCAAATAGGGGAAGAGAAAAGAGCAAGCATATACTCCAAGGCTTTTAGGAATCAGGTACTTTATAAATAAATATCATTTCAATTGAACCCTTACAAGAGCCTTGGGAGACGGGGAGCTTTAGATACATTTTACATTTGTGCAACCTGATCAAGATTGTACCCTCAGCCACTTTGAAAAAGGTTTGTTTGCTTGTTTGTTTTGTTTTGTTTTTTACCTTGAAATGAAGGAAAAATATTCATAGATAAGGGTTTTTGTGAGATCATTTTAGTAAAGGTTGTAAAAAGGACCAAAAGAGTGTGTTCCAACTGAGAAGACCAGGTCAGGAGAACGAAAGGACAACACTGCCTACAATTGCACAAACACCAGCACCAACGACACTGGTCAGATTTGAAGAGCCGTCTGTAATCTTGGGCCCTTTGCTTTGGAAAGTGGACTTTAAAGGACGTCTCTGGTGGTTTTCTGTGAGGCCCACTTGTTTCCTACCCTTCCCTCTTGTCTCCTTCTTCTCCTAATCCAGTACCTTCTTCCTGTGGCAAATAACAGTTAATAAATTAGATTTCCTGATACCTTCCAACTTGAAAGACAACGGCACAGGCAGTCCCCTCCTTGCAACTATTTATGATATCTCTCCTTCCAGAGATTTGCCCTATGGCAGCTTCAGTCCATTATCATCACTCCTTGTGCCCGTATTGGCAGCTCCCCAAGACCTAGGGAGGAAAAACAGATCTGCAGATAGACTAACCTCAAAATCAAGACTTAGTTAATGAAATCACTCAGCCAATTGCACTCGCCTGTTGCTGAATCCTGCTTTAGCTGGGATGGAAAAAGAGCACTGGTCTGATGTCAAAAGCAGATCAGGCTTCTTGGCTGCTATTTCTTTAACTAAAACGAAACAAAACAAAATAAACTACCATACACAATCAAATGGTACTAGATTAGAGTGAAGGTAGTTTTTACTATTGTCATATTTCTTGTGTTTAACCAAGTGTTCAAATACAAATATTTGTCTTAGCAAACATGATTGGAAGTGGTGCTTGCACTTCTTTTCTCACCTTCAGGCACAGGTGAAGATAAAAATAAACTGACCCTCAAGAAAGAGTTCCTTCTGCTCTGCACAAGTCCCTCCTCTTGCCCTCTTCTTTACTTCTGCTCACCTCTCTCTCCGCCTCCCTCTCTCCTTCAATTCAGGGCTTAGAGAAATCTTTCACTCTGCTTTTGACAGGTGTCAGATAGATAATATGAGCTCATTTAAGCAGAACTGTCTAGGAGAAACGACATTTGTTCAGGAGTACAGCAATTCGGATGACAAGTGCCAGGACACAGCAGATGGCATGACTGGAGACACTCTTCTCAGGCACCCAGCTCACATTCCAGGTAGCCTGTCTGCCTCTCTCCCCTATTATTTGTTCACAGTTGACCTAAATGAAACCTTGAAATATAAATTAAGTTCTTCTTAGAAGTTGTCAAGAAAAAGAGTTGATAATGACTCAGCATAAGATGCCTACATCCTCCCAAAATATAGCCAGTACTTACTAGTACTTATGCTTACTATCCCTGATGCTTCCCAGACCCATTTGGGCACATATTTGAAGAAGCCTTAAGCTTCTTACTTATGATTATGATTATTGATGCTTCCCAGAACTGTTTGGGCACATATTTGTTTAATAAATAAATCTGTTGGCTAATTCTTTTTTTGGAAAAAAAAATGACATTTTGGACAATCCCCAGTCCTGGCTAAAGTTTGGCAGTACCTGCCAAGATATGACTGAAGTGTCCTTAAATATTCTTCCCCATTTGCCACATAGTCTGATTGATTTTGTTGGCTATCACTTGCTGGAAAAAGAAGCTATGACCATAAATATTGTAAGAAGGTATTTAGAGGAAGGTGAGTTTTTTTCTTGGTCCATGTAGAGCATTCTAAAATTCAAGGCCAGGGCACCATGGCAGGCTATAATCTATGAATCATTATATTCTTAACATGCACTGAGAACAGGAAGAGAGAGATCAGCCTTTATAAAAACAGGCCGAATTTCTCCTCCGAACACTGGTAATTCATGTGACATTTGCTATTTGCTTATGTTTACAGTGAGATTCTTTCCCTCAGCCTTGCACTGTGCTGTTACTGGTCACTTAACAGACCGTCTGAAAAAGCAATACAAGCCAATGTTTTAGGTACACAAACAGAGCAGAGGGTTTTATGCTGGGCATGGATTTTTTTTTTTTTCGGTCAATATTTGGTTTACATGAGAACCTTTATTTTTCCAGCCTGTAAGCTTTAGCTCTGAACTTGCATGTTTTAGAAGGTTTGATGTTGTTGGTAATTCAGTGATGAAACTTATGCATGTAAAAGGCTTATTGTGAATGAAGAAATAAAGCACCAAATAGTGTAGACAACACACACTTTTCTTTATTATTTAAATTTTGTACTAAATGATACATGTGCTTAGTATTAGGAATTCCATGGTTGGGCAAACCAGCTGATGGCAATGTATACAGAGATCTGGGTGAAGAGCTTTTTAGCAGAGGTAATAGCTAGTGAAAAAAACTCAGCAGGGAGAACCACTTGGCCTGTTTTAGACACTGAACAGAAGCCGGTGTGGCCAGAACAGGGGAAGCAAGGGGAAAGAGGTAGGAAGTGGCTGGCCAGAAAGGTCAGCCGGGCCGCATCTTCATGAAAGGTCATATCAGCCCTGGTTCAGAGCTTGCCTTGTACTCTAATAGAAATGGATTTTAAGCAGAAGAGTGGTACAATTTGAAATCTGATTTGCACCCTAGGAAATCACTGAGCCCTGGGTGAGACATAGATCTTGGGCAGCAGGAAAAGAGCTAAGAAAACCTGACATTTACAGTGCTGTCGCAAGGGTCCAGGTGAGAAATTATGGTAGCTGGGTTATGATAGTAGCAGTGGATTGTGGTATGCTTGTTGTCAGATATGGCTGTTTTGTAAACAAAGCCTTCAGGACTTGCCGCTGGATTGGATGGGGCAAGGGGGGAAAAGTATTCAAGGGTGATTGCTAGGTTTTACTTTCTTAATGGCACTTATTTTTATTTGATATCATCTTGTTTATTTATTTGTATACTTCTTTGCTACCTGTCTTCTCTTGTCCTGCTACAGGTTCAGTGAGAGAAGCAACCTTGTTTATCTTATCAGGTACTGAGGAACTGCCTTATCCTTGGTATCTAAAACAGTGCCTGGCACCTTGAGTACATGCATATATAAATGTCATTGAGTACTTTTTACGAACCAGGTGTGTCCTAAGGCTGAGATATAGGGGAGAACAAGACAGAAGCAACCTCTACAGATATGTAGCCTATAATCTGGTGGAGGATGTAGACAATAAACATGTAAACCAGGTGTTTCAGATTTTGATAATTGGTGTGTAAAAAAAAAGAATAAAAAAGGTGGTTAAGGAAACATCTGTTTTCTAGTTGTTCTGTTTTTCTACCTGTGTTCACTAGATCATAACTTGCAGGGAAGCAAGGACTAGGTCTTATATGCTTTGTATAGTGCTAAGCGGAGAGTAGGTACCCAGGAAATACAAATGCTGTGGTCTTGCCCACAAGCCAGGCTTGGTCTCTGGTAAGCCTTAGATACTTGTTCTGTTATCTGTGCGCTGTGACTGGCTAGGGAAATTGGCCAAGGCCCTCCTTTCTCATGTAGGCCAGGATTGCCAAACCCATCCACCTCTGCCTGCACAGGCTGGTCAGTTAACTGCTTCCCTGTCTTTGTTAGTAAGCACGGGCAGCCCACCTAGGGATTTGCCTGGCCCCACACAGCCAGGATGAGAACTTGGCAGCTGCTAGTACCTCAAGATCACTAAGGAAGAAGTAAATCTTCCTTGAATATAATGTTGAGAAGTATAATATTAAGTGTCAACTGTAATTGAAAAAGTAATAAAATAATAAAAGAAAAAGAAAAGAAATGTGTTACAAAACTGTAAACAATAAATAAACTGAGGCCAATAAACATGGAATGCCAGAAAGCAGTGCCCAGAGGGGATCTGAGGAGCATCTGCATGTTTATTAAAAACACCAAAGAAGAAAAAACATCTCCTCCTCCTCTGCTTAAGGAACATATTTAGACCTCTTATGAAGTCATTTCTTCCACTGCATCTGCTTGGAACAGATTTTCAAAAGAGCTTTGTTTGCCCCTAAGCGGCATTTTTCTCGGAAGAGGACGCACAATCAAGGGAAATTTTTCACTGGGCTGTTGGTCAGTTATCAAAATGAAACATGAAAAATCTCCTCTAACTGGAGCGAGTGTGCAGCATTTTTCAGCTGTCCTTTTTTAAACTATTGGACACATTCTAGCCAGAACAGACTTTTTGGTTGTCAGGTGGTCAATAAATATTTATTATATGCTTCCTGTATCCTGGTCCTCCACTGGGAACTCTTCCTCATGATTTGCCTTCTTGTTACTTTTCTTGTCCCTGCGTTCCCCATAACTCAAGATTGCTGACCCACTTAGCACCTTTAGGACGAAAGGGAAGCAAGGCCGATCAGAAAGGCAGACAGGGAAGGGCTGAGCTGTGACGATCCTTATGCTGAGGAAGACTGAGTTTAGTATAATGCTAAGCAGACAGTAGATACTCAATTCATAATTCACAGCCAATTGTTTCAAAGAATGGGGCCCTGCAATATGAATGTCTGTTTTCTTGCTGAGAAGCACTACAGTTGGAAATATCTTGACTTTGGCTTAGAGGATAAACAAGTGCAGAGCGTGAACCGGGTGTGGACACTGCTAGGAGTGAGGCAGGTTGCTGAGATCTATCTGCTCAATACAGTGTCTGTCCTCTGGGGTCTCAGTGGTGAGCATACTTACATGCGGACATGAAGTCTGTGTCTCAGAGAAGAATACCCTAAGGTTTATAGGAAGGTTTATATAAGGTTTACACAAACAGGAAGTCTTGTAAGCACACAGGGCAGGGAGGTATTAATACTTCTCCTTGTGGGAATCCAGGCCTTCCTAGGGGTCCTTCTACACACTCTCCCAGCCTCTAACTGTCACTGCTCCTCATAGATGGCTAGTTTTCTCTAGCAATCCCAGGCCTCATCAAGACAGGCGGGTGTGTCTGCTTGCCTTCTTCATTTGATCTTCGGCTTACTTTGAGTTCAACTTTGTTTCTAATTCCTTGCTTAACTTCCAAGTTCTTTGCACAGCCGTGTCAATTATCCTGAATGTTATTCCCTTTTCTACCCAAATGAAAATCACTAATGCAAACTTGTGTTAATAAAATAGATAAGACTAAAATCACCATTGCTGGGTGGTTAATAAGATGAGATCTCCCACTCCATTTACTCCTACCAGCTTCTTTCCTGCTAGCCTAGCCAGGCAAATAGGTAGCTGCCTCACTAATTTCTCAGCTGTTGTAATCAATGCCTTTTTTTTCCTGTGATACCGAAAGCAATGTGTATCTCTCTACTTCCAAGGTGACTATATCATTTAAGAAACTTGGAGAATTAATTACTTTAAAACAATTTAAACAACAGAGATAATTATTCCCCTTGGCTACCCCCTGCTACTGTATTCCAGTCAGTATTTTTAGATAAAATCACCAATGTGAGTTTGAGGTATATTCTTTTAAATTTTCTTTCCATGCATTGACATATGCATACATGCATGTAAATAGTTGTATGTTATATAAATGTGTATTTTGTATTTTTCCAAATAATTTCTGTTGACATGCCAGACATTGTTTTAAAAAGCTGTAGTAGAATCAAAGGTGTACCTTTCCATTATCAGACAAACCAAGGTGAGGGACCAATCACCTCGATTCAGCCACAGACTACGCTGCATCAGCGCAGGCTGAGCTTGTTGAGACTCAGACCACTTGTGGTTCTCCTTGTTTCTGCAGCATGGCCCTCCCTGGCTTTCAGTTAAAAGCTTGGTAGACCTTTGAATCTTTAATTCTGACAGAATATGGAATTTCAAGCCTGCTTTTGAAAGATTTTGGCTTAGCTGTTTAGTTTTCTGCCCTGTGCAGATTCAGAACTTGACAGACGTCTTGACGGAGCAAACAACTCTGTAGTCAAAGCCCCTCAAGTCTCCACTTTTGTCACTGAAGCTCAAAAGGCTGCCAGAGGACATGCTCGTTTCTCTGTCCCAGCCGCTGTCCCCTGCCTGGGCCTGTCCTGATTCTCTCCTGTGGGTTCCCTAGGCAGGGTGTCCGACCTGTGGCCCACGGGCTGCTTGCGGCCCAGGGTGGTTTGAATGCGACCCAACGCAAAATCGCAAATTTACTTAAGACCTTTTTTTTGTCTCATCAGTTTTCATTAGTGTTTGTGTATTTAATGTGTGGCCCAAGACAACTCTTCTTCTCCCATTGTGGCCCAGAGACGCCAAAAGGTCTGTGAGTGAACCAGCCCGGGAGTGGCGAATGACCCCATGTGCATACTCAGATTGCCTCTGAAACCTTCTTTTCTTCCTGGAACTTTACCTTTTTTTAGTCCCTTATGCTTCAGCAACTCTCCAATAGCTTTAAATATATTATTTTTATTATTTATTTAACTTTTCTTTCTTTTTTTTTAGTGGATATGTTGGTGTGCTATGAACAATGCATTATACCCAGAAGTAGAAATTCTCCCTCATTGTTTTTAACTCCTACAGATTATTTCATTGCATGACATACTGTCTTCTATAGTTTATGTAGCCGCATCCCAATTTATGGACATGCTGTTTATTTCCAATTTTTCACTTTTACAATCTTGCAATTAAAATTTAAGTGTTTGCATCTTTGTGTGTGCACTTATTTATTTATGACAATTACTAAGATCTGGAGTTTCTGGGTTGAAAAATATGGATGTTTAATTTTAATAGAGATTACCACATTGTTCTCTAAATGATTAAAATTTGAATTTTAGGGTTGACACTTCCTGTCAACTGGACCAACACTTTTTAGGTCTGCGTTTGATCTAACCGCTTGGTTGGACCTAGTACCAAATAGCTGTGTTAGGAACACGGGGAGGCCTGTTGACTGTTTCAGAGATACTGAGCACCCTGAAGGCTTACCTGCTAGGTTGTCCTTGCCCCTTTGCCCCTGGTGCTATCCTGAGAGTACGCTCAGCACTTTTACAAGGTGTTAATCACAGTTAGATAATCATGCAGTGGGTTACAAGACCTCAACACGTCTTCCTAAGACACCAGGGGAGTGATACAAGCACTGAGTGGACATTCAGTAGAAAAAAAAATCACCAAGAATGTCATATTTTCAATACAGGCCATTTCCCAGGGGAAAGCTTAGCTATTATTGCACTGAGGGAATACTGGCTGCTGCTTCAAAGCTTTGGGGCCTGCTCTTCACTCATATCAGTGATCACCCCATGTGTTTGGCATAAAATTAGTCCTGTGGATGGTTCCTCAGTGTATTTGAATATCTTTTCAGATTCCTTCAAGCTTCTTGGTTCAGTAGCAGTCCCTTCCTTACCAGGGCATGGAGAATGGGAAGGTAGCCTTTTCTAAGCACTTATTCGTATTGGGCAGTGGGAAAGGTTGAAACTGGTGAACATGGGAGGTACAAATGTGTCCAGCCTGTAGGAGCCCCTCCAGTTCATGCAAGCTCTGCATCAGCAACAATACCTGCTGGGATTGTTGTCTTGGGCCTCCCTTCACTCCAGGTAGAATTAAGAAAGCTCTTTGCTGACTAGGTAGGAGGTAGGATGTCCAGATCTCTGGACACTTAACCTAAAAGTCTAAAGGAAAATTTCTTACACCTTTTTCCCTTTGTACTCGCTTAGCTTTGGGCAGTGTTCATGTCCTCTCTACCATACTGAAACAAAAAGCTGTAGTGCTTATTTCCAAAACTAGTAAATGGATTTTTCACTGTGAGCATCCTGATACTAATTGCTGATTTATTTTGAATTTTAAAAAATTGGAATTTTGATTTAACTTAATTCTTTGAAATATGGTGGGGGAGGGGTCAGGAATAAAGCAGTGTCTCTTCTGAAGTCATTCATTTGTTCACTCTTTATCAAGCAGTTATTAAATCACTACTGAGCATTAAGACATTGGGTTTGGCATTAGTCATAGAAAATGATAAGACTGATACTTTTGTTGTAATAAAAATTGTCTGCATTTAATTTCAGCCAGCATGAGAATTTTAGACTATAGAATATAGAAGCCAAAGAAAAATACTGTAGTTAGGAACAAAATTGTATGGCCAGTTTTCTAAGAAAGTATTCTGCTTTTTACCAGTAATTTAGAAGCATACGAATAAGACTAAGCAGAAAATTGGGAAGAACAATGAAAAGGGTGAGAAGTTAATAGAATGTGGACGGAGCTTCTGAGACAGAATTGGAACAGAGGAGGAAAAGCAACAAGGGTTGAAGGAGGTTCAGGGAGGGTTAGGCTTAAAAAATTTTCTATTTCCCAATCAGTACATTGCGACACTAAAGATGTAAGTGCATGACAAGGATAACGTGCGTAGTAAATGCTTCATATTCTCACTTCCCTTTGCTAATTCTGGCATCAGCATCACTGCAGAGAATATGCTCACAATGTATGGAGATACATCTTAAACAGGTGTGCCTATTCTTAGGCAAACTTGACATGTTTAAATTCGGATTTACTCACTTAACAAAAATTAGATGATTACCCAGAATGCCTGGCACTCATTGCTACCCATAATAGGGATGCACAAAACCAAATCACTGGTCCAGCACTCTGGGAATGAGGAAGCTTTAGGGAGGGCAGGCTGGGATATAGACAATCATGATATAAGATAAGATATGATTAAGACTTTGAAGGAAATACAAGCAAAGATATTGTGGGCATTTGGTGGAAAACGACATCTGGTTGTTGTGAAATTGAGTAGAGGGAAAGAGGGTAAATAAATCAGATAAATTTTTTAATAAATCATGGAAGATGGTTTGAGCATCAGCAAGTAATGGATCTCAACAGGAATGGAGGATGAGGACAGTATGAGTGGGGTATCAGCAGTAACAAAACTGTAAGGACAGAGAGTGTGTCTGATAGCTATCTGTGTGTTACAGGGTAGGGGTGGGGTGGAGGGGGTGAGAAACTGTACTTCGGGCTCACACAGATATGTCTTCAAATCCCTTTTTATTTGTAAATATGGGAATATGCCCATGTTACTTAACCTTTCTGAATCTCAGATTTCTCATCTTTAAACAAGACAAGCACAATGACTTGACCTTTGTGTGTGTGCATGCATGAAGATTGGTGATAATCTATATAAACTCTCTTGTTCTCAATAAACAGTCATGAATATTATGGTAAGTATTGTAGTCAGGCTATTTCAATTTCAGGCGATGGCCAGAAAAGTAGTCTGTGATCAAATTTTGGTTGGTTTTAAGAAGCTAGTTTAGGAATATGGACCTTAATTTCTATAGGCATTGGAAAGTCATTGAAAGTTTGTACTAGGAAGCAACAAAATTAAAGTTTAGAACTGGAAAGTTTATTCCGATTTTAGTACTGGTGCTAGGTTCATTGCAGTGATAAAATGTAAAGGATCAGAACAATTAGATATAGGGAGAGGTGTCAGACACTGCTAGTCACGTCTGAGTATCTGGACTTTCCCCTTTCACAAAAATAAAAACCCTGATTTTTACCAGTAAACATGACCATCTAAAACAAAGACTATATTTCCCAGCTTTCTTTGTAGCTAGGTGTGGCTCTGTGACCATGTATCCTGCAGTGTCACGGCACACATCCTGTTCTCCTATCGCTTTTTCTGTCTTGCCTCCTAGATCTGCTGCTTAGATCATATTGGTCTACTTCTAGATGCTCATTTGGATCCTAGGAGTGGTGGAGAGGTGAACTAGAAGGAACCCAGGTCCCTGAAGACTTCATGGAGCAGAGCTGTCATATCAGAACTAGGCTAAATTTCATGAGACTTCTCCAAGAGGGGAGATTGAATGACCTTGCTGAAGCCACTGAGATTTTGAAATTTTGTTACATACAGTGGAATTGAATCCTAGCAAATTCAGATGGAGGGGAAAAATGAATAGTCTAGTTTCTAGAATTTCAAGCCCATAGCAATTACAGGAATATAAAGAAATGTTCGGAACAGGAAAAGATGATGCTTTTTGTTTGGGGTCCAATCCATGTGGAGATATCAGACAATTGAAACCAATGTTAGGATTGGAAGAGGGGTCAGAGTTGGAGAAATAGATTTGGAGTGGGAAGCAGGCATCTAAATAGCTCTGATGATTGAATGTATGGGAAGGGATGAAATTTCCATGGGAGAAGAGTGTAGAAAGTGTAAAATGAATGCAAAAACTGAAGGCTGACCCTGGGCAAGGTCTGTTCATAGAGGAGCGGATGCAATAGAGATACCAAAGTTGGGCAGGAGAAGCATGATGGTGAGGGGTAAAGGAACTAAGGGCTGAGACCAAATTGAAGTAGCTTATTTTTTTGTACATGGAAGAATATGTGGGAGGAGAAAAGGAATTCCCAGGTTTCCAGAACATACTGAGTATGGGTGTTTGTTAATGAATAAAATGTTATGTTGTTGACTGTTTCAGGAAAGACTTTGATTCCAGCTCATAGATTTGTTTTCTGCTTTTAATGCTTGGTTACAGCATTGGTAGGCTCTTTTCAGGTGAGAAGCAGCAGAGTGTCCATTACTGAACTGCCAAGGAATTCCATGGAGGATGGTTGGTCTTGGTTGGAAAGGCATGTAATGGCTTTTAAAGCTGTGAGCAGACGATCATGCTGCTTAAGCAACAAACTGTGGAAAGTGAGAATTCGTGAACACTTAATGTTGACGGCAAGTAAAATTAATAACAAACTGGATTTGACACATTGCTATAGTGTACATAATAATTATTGGATTTAATGATAACAAGTCATATAGTAACTGGCGATAACTGGTAATAGCCAGTATTACTTTTGCTGGACACAGCAGACATTTATGGGGATAGCTGTAAGGAGAAAGATATTAAGAAATGTAATGGAAAGGATGGTTTGTGCCAAGAGGAAGTGTAGGTAGTCGGTGGACACTGTTCCTCTTTCACTTCCTAGCCAGCTTGCTCTCATGCTAGAGGCTAAGAGTGCCTTGTTCCCAGTCCAAGCAAGCTAATGATCTAGTGTGTCTGTCTGTACCAGTACCCACTCTCCAGGGCCAGCAAATCTGCTGGCCATGTATTCTCTATGGAAGATAATGTCTTCTGGGTTTCCCTCATTTTCTGAAAGGTCTTCAGTACTTTACCCATGGCCACACCCAAAATTTTTCTTCCTTCTCAACAGGAGAGTAGGAGGCTGCAGAATACAGACACTTCAGAAATTATGATGATCTGTACTCATCAGGAGTCTAAATGGACAGGTTCGTGTTCATAGCGGTTGTAGGAGTTTTGCACAGGATGTTGACAGCAGGATACAAGACAGCTATGTGTTTCATATTTTCAAGATGATAACATGCAGAATGCAGGAACAAAAAAAACCCAAATGGTCACCAACCATGAACACAGAATATCACATTTCCTGCCATACTTCCAAACCCAGAAGAGTGTCCCACTAAGTATTTGTTAAGTGAATTTTGAGTGAGTATTCTTATTTAAGGAATATTTAAAGCTATGTCATAAATCTGCTTGTCCTGTGTATTTTCAAACATAAGGCAATGAGCACCAATAGGTAGTTGGAGGAATAGGATTTGGCATAACTTAGGAGAGGACTGAGAGGTAGTATGTTTCCCTCATAAAACATCCATTGTAGGTATTGGCAAAGTCTTGGCTCAAGTTTCAGTCCCTTTAATCACTGCCTGTATGATATTGGTCAAATTACTTAAATTTGAGCCAGAGTGTCTCCATTTTTTAATCTGGACAATAGTACCATAACAGCATAATTGTAATGAAAAATAAATAAAATTTATGATAACCTGCTTAGTAAATTCTAAGTGACAATTCAATGTAAAATGTTATTTTGATACTGATAGCAACAGTGACAAGTTAATAACACTCAGACCCCACTGCCAGTAAGTGAGGTCTATGGGGGAAGATGTGAGTGGAATGTTCTTCTGGAATATATGGACCTTGGGCCCCTGGGTGTAAAAGGCAGGTGGCTCCAAAAAGTAGAATGATGGTGATGGCTACCATTTTAAATTACAGTGTGCCAGGCATTCTGTATAAGCTCTTCTAAAGACTCACGAACACTCTGAGCTAAATATTATTTCCATTTTACAGATAAGAAGTATGAGGCCTAGCCTGGTTTTGAAAGCTACCCTGGATTGTACTGTTCATTAGTATCAGAGCTGGATCCCTGGTCTCTTTGGTTCATATGGTGGCCCTGCCTCTCCAGGATGCAAAGTAGAATCAACCATTACCTGAATGACAGCTGAGTTCCATCCAGTTTGAATACTTTATTTTATTTTTATTTTTTATTGTTGTTCAGTTACAGTTATCCCATCTTTTTCCCCGTTGCTCTTCCCTGCCCCTGCCCCCCACTCCCACAGTTATTTCCCCCACATTGTTCATGCCAGTGAGTCCTCTGTTCGAGTTCCTTGACTTGCTCTGTCCCCTTCTTTGCCCCCCGCAAAAACTAGCTTTTTTATGCAGTGAGACCCTGTGAGAGTCTGCCTGGAGAGGCAGGTGTAGAGAGTAAGCCACCATGGTGAACTGGCTCTGTCTTGAGGTAGAAGAACAAAGAAGGCAGCTCTTCTAGGTCTGACTTAGCTTGGAGCAGCACAGAAATGATGTGCAGAGTTACCCAGGTATCTCTTTCCTTGTTAAGTGTGTGTGAAAGGAGCCCAGGAGGACCCTTTCTGGTATCTGTGGTCAATATGCTGCCCTGTGGAAGGTGGCCATTTATTGAATTCCTATTCCACTCAATTTCAGTTCATTTGACTTTGGAGGAGTTGCATCATGCCCATGCCTCTTAAGCTGAACTTTCTTTCCAGTTGTGTGTGACTGATTCTTTGTCAGACTTTATTAGAAAATTCAGAGAATATTGGTTTTAAATAGACCCATGAGGTCTGAGAACAGTTAGAGCACAGATGAGAAGGAGAGGTTAAATTTTTCCTGAACTCAAGTTGTCAGTACTAAACTCATCATCCCCTAAATAAACATAATGATGGAAATAATCTCCTTCCTTCCTTCCTTCCTTCCTTCCTTCCTTCCTTCCTTCCTTCCTTCCTTCCTTCCTTTATTCATTCATCAAACATTTGTTAAAAGCCTACTGTGTATTAGGATGAATGCTTTTAGTGTTAGACGTATAGTGATAAATGTATAAACAATGCCCATCCTCAACAGTGGAGCAGAGAGCCTGAGGGCGGCATTCAGGTTAGTTTGGGAAACACATGTTCATCAAGCTTTTGCAAAAATGTGGATTTATTTGTTCCTAAGAGAACAAAAATTGCATTTGTTTTGTTCACAGATGTAGCCTATCTCCATTGCCTTAGCACAGAATCTGCCTTTGCTAAGTACCCAAGACATTTTGTGAATTCACTTAGTATTTTAATATTGTGTTATCATAATATAATATTATATTATTAATATTTCTAATCACATGATCAAGTGGCCAAATGAATTAATTTAACTCATGAATCCTTTAAACTCCCTTTTGTGAGCTAGAAAGTTTTGGTTGCCAAAATGAACCTGATACCCAAATGTTTAAATTCTGGTAACTAATGATTTTGTTTAGTCACAGGTTTGATGAATGCTTTATTTTTAATGAAAGCAGAAGGCTCCTGACAAGCTCAGCCAATCTGGTGACAGTTTTAGGACAATTTGCCAGGTTGCTTAGGAAAATTTTCCAGACCTATTAGGTTATATAATATTCTTCCAAGGAAACTAGGAAAAATAACTTTAAAATTATATCTATTTTGCTATTTAAAAGCAGAAATTACCTGAAAAGGGATCAGAGTATGGGGAATTGATTCAATATTTGATGTCATTTTTTATTATTCAAAAAAGTAATAGATGTTAGTTTCTTACAAAAGTTCAGAAGAATTGAGAAAAAAGAACTCATGGGCATCGAAAGCAATGCAGTGATGGCTGGGGAGAGGGGAGTATAAGGGGACTCAATGGTAATGGGAAAAATACAATAAAGATTAAATCAAAAAATTATAGTTCTAAAAGTAAAAATAATAGTTTCTATTTGATTACTAATTTTTAAGAGTTAACTTGAATATATTTTTGGACAATTTTAGTTACCCCTTCCTTTTAAAATTCAAACTCTACATTTAAGGCTATCCCTCAACAGAGTGTTTATAAAATGGATTAAACTTATGGAATGTTCCAGTGTGATCTGAAACCACAGCAAGTCCCAGAGGTTTTATGTTTGAAAAGTGTTTTAATCAGTGATGGATTTGGAATTATTGCCAGCTGATTTCTGAATTTTTAGGCATAGGCCTTAGGAACACATTATCCAGATGTTTATAAAATGCCATTTTACTAATGTGCTGTTTATACTTTGATTTGTGGGGGGAAAAAATCCTACTTCAAAGTACCAGATGAAAGTATTTTACATCAACTAAATATTATACTCGAGCTGCTCAATAGCCATCCACCCCTACCCTTTCTGCCTTAAAGGGACCTAATCAATATCCTCACCTTTTTTTCCCCATGACATACAACAAGAATTCATCTTGTTTTATGGATTTTTCACGTAAGCATTAAGTCCTTGGTAATTCTTATATGTCCCCTAGATCAACCATTCTCCCTAAAATGTATTTTCTCTTTGAAAGAAAAGTTTAATTTTTAAATTTAAGCCAGATTATTAATTAAAACTAGGAAAAATATAGAGGAGCACCCTCTAATCCCACAAAACTCAGAAGCAGAGTCTAATCCTTTGAAAAAACTGTCTGCTTAACTCATCACTATTAATCCATTTAAGATGGCTTAGAAAGGTATACTGGGAGAAATAAATGAAGAAGAAGAATACGGCAATATTAAAGCCATCACTTTATATTCAGGTTGGGAGAGTAAAAAACACTTTACTTTTTCATCTTTTTTTGAGTCATTTTTTATTGGATAAATTTACACATATACTATTGTGGTTGAAGTATATGTACAATTTGAAACATGTTTAAGCCATTTTTCTTGTATCATTAAATATACTTCAAAACATGGTGTTTAATGGGTGCAGTTATTTATGATAACTTTACCATCTTTTGTGTGGCCTTTGCTTTCTTTTTATGGTGCCCATCTCAGTCCCAAGGTGATTCACATCCACCCTCTGTCTTCACTGAAATCCTCTTGGCTCACTATGGTGTTTATTCGTTCTAGTCACCAGCTATTTCTGACCCTTCACCTTCTGCACATAAAATGGCACTATACTTCCTGAAGCAATTGGGTTTTGTTGAGACTATGTGACTATTTATAGCCAATGACATGTGAACAAGCATTTACTTATTGATTAGATAGATCTTCCAGAGGGACTTCCCTCTGTGACAATAACTGACAGTATTCCACAGAGTGACTGCACCATTACTCTGGATCCCACAGTAAAGGTGAGGCTAAGGTGAGCACCCAAAAGACCTGGTATGGATAAGAAATGTGAGCAGAAAATAAAATGTTATTGTTTGGGGAGTTCTAGTCAAAGATAGCAACATTGGCTCCTATACTCACTCCTCCCACATACACACCAAATAAGCAGCTACACATGGTTCATTTCCCTCTGAAAAAAATCTTAAAACTAGCCCAGCATCTCCTACATATCAGATAAACAAGTAAACACTAACATTGAAATGGGTAGAAAAGTTTGAGGTACACTTTGGGCATCTGCCACCCAGAGGACATACTACTTGATTGCCTAGTGGCCAGTGAGGCTTGCTTTTGCCAATTCCACAAATGCATAGAAAAGAAAGAAATAGTTCTTAGACAGTGATTCTCCCAAGGGCCGAATCCAGAAGGAGCAGACAGAAACACCCACCTACCTGTCTTTCCATGAAATAAGTCTATTTGCACAATTCAAAAGCTACTGTCTAAGGGTCTGATTTCAATCAGTTTGCATTTAGGTGATGACTGAGACCCTTCCTTTGAGAAACTGATAGCTCTTGGCACAGATCAACTACTGGGAGCCACTATGAACAAAGGTGGCAGCTTGGATATTAACAAAAGTTTGAGGGACAACCAAGAGCTTGGGCCAGGCTAACCAATAGGTTTCATTTCCTCCATGAGACAACTCCTTTGAGACTGAGAGAAGTGGATGTTTTATCTAATGCACAAAAGCCTACAAAGAAAGTCAAAGAAAATGAAGAAACAAAGGAGTAATTACAAATGAAAGAACAAGATAAAACTCCAAAGCAATGACATGGAGATAAGAGATTTTCCTGATAAAGATTTGAGAACAATGGTCATAAAGATGCTCATCAAGGTCAAGAGAACAATGCATGAACACAGTGAGAATTTCAACCCATAGAAGACACCAAACAGAAACCGCAGAACTGAAGAAAAAGTAATTTGACTGACAATTTCAAAGAAGGTTTCAACATAAGACTAGATCAGACAGAAGAAAGCATAAGCAAACTTGAAGACAGGGCAGTATAATTCATCCAATCAGAGAAGCAAAGAATGAAAAAGAGTGAAAATAGCTTCAGGGGCTTATGAGACACTATCAAAAGGACCAATATTCACATTACAGGACCCCCAGAAGGAGAATAAAGAAAGTGACAGAAGGCTTATTTAAAGAAGTAATGGCTAAAAATTTCTGTAACATGGAGAAAGAAATAGATATCCAGATCCAGGAAGCCCATAGAATTGATCTGTAGAAGAGAAATCCAAAGATAAATCCACATGAGGACACATTATATTTAAATTGCCAAATGTTAAAGACAAAGAATCTTAAAGGCAGCAAGAGAAAAACCTCTTCTTTTGTCCAAGGAAACCCCCACAAGATTAAAAGCAGATTTTTCAGCAGAAAATTTACAGGCCAGCATGATGTAGTCAAAGTGTAGGAAGATAAAAACCATCAACCCAGAACACTCTATCTGGTGAAGCTGGCCTTCAGAATTGAAGGAGAGCTTTCTAGAGAAGCAAAAGATGAAGGAATTTATCATCTTTAGGTCATCCTGACAAGAAATGTTTAAGGGAATTCTTCAAGCTGAAATGAAAGGGTGCTAATTGGCATCAGGAAAACATAAATCTCACTAGTGAATGTAAATACCGAGTTAAATTTAGAATACTTCAGTGTTGTCATAGTGGTGGGTAAATGACTTATAAATCAAGCATAAAGGTTAAAAGACAAGTAGTAAAAACAACTATAATTACAATAGTCAATTACTGGATACATAAGGTAAAAGATGTGACTTATGACATCAAAAACACAAAATGTGTGTGGGGTGGGTAAAATGTAGAGCTTTAGTATGTGTTTGAAGTTCAGCAATCATCAGCTTACAACACACTGTTATAAATGTAAGATGTTCTACATAAACCTCATGGTAGCCACAAAGCGAAACCTACTGTAGATACACAAAAGAGAAAGAGAAAGGATTCTAAGCATACCACCACTGAAAATCATCAACTCAGAAAGGAAGAGAGCAAAAGAAGAAAGGAACAAAGGAATAACAAAACAATCTACAAAATGACAATGGTAGTTCAGTACCTATAAATATCTACTGTAAATGTAAATGGACTAAATTCTCAAGTCAAAATACATACGGTGACTGAATGGATTTTTAAAAATGGCCAAATCATGTGCTGCCTACAGAAGACTCACTTAGCTTTAAGGACATGAACATAGTAAAAGTGAAGGAATGGAAAACATATTTCAGTAAATGGAAACCAAAAGAAAGCAGAGGTAGTGATTTGATAATCAGACAAAACAGACTTTAGGCCAAAGATTATAATAAGAGGCATTATATAACTATAAAGAGGCCAGTCAAGCTATATTTTATTGTATATGCTATTACTGTCCCACTTTTTCTCCCTTTGCCCCCTCTACCCAGCCCACTACCCACGTCCATAATCAATTCCCTCACCATTGTCTATGCTCATGGGTCATGTGTTCTTTGACTAATCCCTTCACCTTCTTTCAGTCAGTCCCCACCTTCTCCCTCCCCTCTTACAGCTGTCAGTCTATTCCATGATTCTATGCCTCTGGTTCTATGTTGCTCATTAGGTTTTTTTGTTGTTGTTCATTAGATTCCCCTTATAAGTGAGATCATATTTTTGTCAATATTTAGCACACAGCATGAAAACACATAAATATATAAAGCAAGTATTAAAAAACCTGAAAGGAGAAGTAGGTGCATGAAAAATGCCAACAGGTACATGAGAAGGTGTTCAACAGTATTAACCTTTAGGGAAATGCACATTAAACAACAATGAGATATCACCTTACATCTGTTAGAATGGCTGTCATAAAACAGACAAGAGATAAGTGTTAGTGAGGATGTGGAGAAAATGTAAGGAACCCTTATTCACTGCTGGCAGGAATGTAAATTGGTACAGCCTGTATGGATAACAGTATGGAAGTTCCTCAAAACATTAAAATGAACAACCATATGATCCAACAATTCCACTTCTAGGTATATCCAATATGGTCAAAGGAAATGAAAACAGGAACTCAAAGAGATACCTATACCTCCATGTTCATTGCAGCATCATCGACATTAGCCAAAATATGGAAACAACCTACCTATGTGTACTTCAGGAGATGAATGAATAAAGGTGTTGAGGTATATATGAGGTCTATTTGGAAAAAGTCCAACCATTGTTAATATAATGAGAATGGTTTACAGGACACTGGTGTAATCTGGCAGCCAAGGGAAGTAGACTGAAAAGAGTGTATGTGAGCAATGACAACCTCACTGTATTATACAGTGAGGGTGGTAGACGCTGTTGAGTGAGCATGTGTACTTTGTGTCCATTGCACTCAAAATGACTGAGTGAGTAAAGCAATGAATGTGCATCAGATTTTGCATTAAGCTTGAGCATTTCTCCATGGAAACTATTCAGATGATTCAGGCCACAGCTATGGACCACTGGTGATTGGCAGCTTCATCATGACAACATGCCCATTTATGCATCATGTCTCCTACAGAGTTTTTTGGCAAAACATCAAATCACCCAGACTCAGTCCCTCTACAATGTAGATTTGGTGCCCTGAGACTTGTGGCTTTTCCCAAAACTAACATCACCTTTAAAAGAGAAGAGATTTCAGACCATCAACAAGATTCAGGAAAATACAACAGGGAAGTTGGTGGTGATTAGGAGAACTGTGTGAGGTTCCAAAGTGCCTACTTTGAAGGGTGTCATTGTCCTATGCACAATGTCTCTTGTATCTTCTTCGATAAATGTCTATATTTTTCATATTGTGTGGCTGGATACTTTCTGGACAGACCACCCCCCACACACACACACACACACACACACTGAAATCTTACTCAGCCATGAGAAAGAAGGAAATCATGACGTTTGTAACAACATTAATTGACCTTGAGGACATTATGCTGAGTGAAATAAACCAAAGACAAATATTGCATGGTATCACTTATATGTGGAATCTAAAAAACATGTCTAACTGACAGAGAGTAGAAAGGTGATTATCAGGCCCTGGATTACAGGGGCATGGGGGAGTAGAAGAAAGATTGGTAAAAGGCTTTAAACTTTCATCGATAAGATGAATAACATCTGAGCATCTATTGTAAAACATGGTGACTATAATTGATAAAACTGTATTGTAAAATTGAAATTTGCTGTGAGAATAGAACTTAAATGTTCTCACTGCAAAAAACAAAGATAAATATTTAAGGTAATGGATTAACCAGTTGGGGGAATCCTTTCACAAATATACATATGTATATCAAATCATTGAGATGTGCACCTTAAATATCTTACAATTTTCAGTTATGCTGCAATAAAGCTGAAATTAAAGAAGCCTCTATTGCTTTAATGAATGGAATCTTGGGTGCTGTTTGTAATCACAATTTAACTTGCCTTTTTTAACTGATACACTGATCATATGTATTTAGATTGGCAATTAGATTTAGACCTTGTAATAATCAGGTGGACTCATGCTTAGATTCATTTTTAAGAATTGTGTGCCAGGTCACTGTACATACCTTTAGAGATTCAAATAATTGGGGAATATTTTTCCCTACACATATGTTTACAAAGTGTTCCTTTAGCTGACTTCAGGCACACGTATTCAATAGCTCATATCACATTCAAATCACGCATTCATACCTTCATTCTCATGATACTTGATTATCCTTGTCCATATTTTTCTGTTGGCATGGAAAATATTAATAGCAACTTTAAGATACACCTATTTTTAAAGTCTAAATTTTGCAGTTGAATGATTGAGAAAGTTCAAAAGAAAAAATCCTGTCATTTTCCCTGCCATCTAAACCTCTTTTTGTTGCCCTGGCTGGTGTTGCTTGATGGATTGAGCACAGGCCTGTGAACCAAAGGGTCACCAGTTGATTCCCAGTCAGGGCACCTGCCTGGGTTGCAGGCAGGTTCCCAGTGGGGAGTGGTGTGTAGAGGCAACCACACATTGATATTTCTCTCCTTCTTCTCTTTCCCTCCCCTCTCTCTGAAAATAAATAAATAAAATCTAAAAAATAAACATTTCTATTTTTCTGTATTTCCTTTTATTCTTTGCACAGAAAACTTTATATTACTTATCATTGTTTACATAGAACTTTGCATTTTCCCTATATTCTATCAAAAAATTTCAGGTGGTTTTATAGACTTCATAATTAAAATTTTAGTTACTGCAAAATTTCCCATTGACATTGAACACCATCATTTATATCAAAATTTCATTATCACTGAGATTTTGGGTTGTTGCCATTTTTTAAAAGAAATACTGTTGGAATAAATAATTTTAAACAAATATAAGTTATACTAGGATATATACATCTAGTCAACATTATTGTACAATATAAGTAGTTTCTAAGTCTAAACATATATTTCAACACAGGTGCCATTTATACAAACATTGATACTTCCCTTTCAAAATTGTCTTTATAACCAATTGATTAGCCACACATTAAAAACTTATTTTATTTTATAACATATCTTCGTTTGGACTCTAAACCATTCATTCATTTTGTTCATAATATTTTGGCTGTTTCCAAAAATCAATTCTAATCTCAAAATACCAAATTTTGCCTCCATTTAGACCATTTGGAAGACTGCCAAAGGCTCCAAAGGCAATTGCGGAGGAGTAAGTTCCCAAACTGTTCAGACCAATAGGCAATCACTGCTCTAATTGTGCAGCCTCTCCCAGTGAGGGCTTTGGAGGGGTAATACTCCTTCTTGTTTTGTGAGTTTAAGTAGGTTTGTTACTATATTCATTGTCTATAACTCTAGAATCACAATTTTCATAAAACTAATAGTGTTCCAAATAATTGTCAGTTCCTTGAGATCAGGGACCAATTCTTTCACCAAGCCTCCATGGGTGTCTGCGCATAGCCTGTACCAGTGTATATTTGGGATTGATTCTCTAGAAATGAATACTCTGTTGAGAATACAGTTCTTCCACTGACAAATACCTATCTTTGAATGAACTGTTTTTCAGGGGAAGGGCTGAACTCTCCAGCACTGGGGGACAACAATATCGGCATCACATGGGAATATACTAGAAATGCTTATCCTCTAACCCCATCCTGAACCTACTGATTCAGAAATCCTGGATTTTGGCCTCCAATCTGTGTTTTAGCAAACCCTCATGTGATTCTGACACATAACATATGATCAATAAATAGTGAAGTTTGCCTAAAGAAAAACTGAAAATAAAGTCAGGAAGATGATATTATAATGAGAGAAAGTTGGTATCAGAGTTCACAGTTACCAAAATTCAATAAATGTTTTCTGATACATACTATGGACCAAAAATTATGCTGTAACACTGGTTACACAAAAGCAAAAAAAAAAAATGTCCTTATTCTCATGGAGCTGATATTCTAGAAGAGATAATGATGTGTAAAGTGTGTAAAATGTGTAAATAACTACAATTTTTGTGATGCTTCAGTCTAGAAGCATATGCAAAATATGGGTGACGATGTTGATTATTATCATTTATATAAACCACATGTCATCTGTCAGGCAAAGCACAAGAGCTTTCCATCACAGCATATCATTCATTTCAGTCTGCCTATAAGAAGGAATATAAAAGATTAAAAGGTGCTGTGTAGCTTGATTGACCCCTCTGAGTCTGCAAAGAATAAAAGCTTGGCCTCAAAGTTCACTATTCTTGTTCAGAGCACTTGAGCTATTCACGTGCTCCATTAGTTCACTTCAAAAATGGGTGTGTGGGTGTCTATCTCACAATTGGTACACATTAAATGAAGTAATGTGTGAAATTGCTTAGCTCAGTATATGTCTTAAATATTCAAGAGATAGTGATTATTTTTTATTTTTGTTAGCAGTAATGAATATCATCAAGGTTACCAGCATGATGGGTGGTGATATAATATACAGGGTCCAGCAGAAGTAATGCCTCCTTGAGTGTGGTTGGTAGGGTTTGTGAATGTCTTGCACAAAATGTACAGCAATTTGAATATTTCACCTAAAATGTCATTGGTGTGACATTGTTATGTTGTAGAATTACATGCTTATACTTTTGTAACAAAAAGGGGCATTGTCTGTGCTGGACCCCGTAGATTCAATGTAAGTTAAGGAAATGGACTCAAGCCAGACTTTCAGCATTCAAGTGCAGGTTTGTCAACTTCTGTTAGACCATGGGCTTAGCCTCTGCACTTCAGTTTCCTCATCTGAAATGTGGAGACAGTAAGAGTCCTTACTCCACAGGTTGCTAGTGACTGGCAAATGAATGAACACAGGTAAAACACTTACAACACAGCCAGCCCTGGGGCAAATGCTCAGTAAGTGCTAACTATTACTGTCACTAATTTCTTTAGGATGTCCCATGGACTACTCTGTCAGAGAGTTTAACCTTTCTTTTTGGTATAGTGTGATTTTATGAAAGGGCTGATGCTTAGGAACAAGAATATCACCTTTCCTTAAGTCCACAGGGTTCAAAGCTTCACTAGCTAGTTGAGTAAAGGCCTTTCCATGGTGCCTAAAAATAAGGGGGAAAGCTAATGTCAAGGTAAACCTTAAAAAGCCAAATGGAGGAAAATTTTAAATCAAAGTGCAGGGCATCCACTTTTATTTCATGGAAATCTATTATTTAAGCAAATTTACTGATAATGATGCACAGGTGCTGTTTGTAGACAGTACTTTTCTCCCTTGAAGTAATTGAGTGCAGATTTCCTACCTGTGCCAGCAGTCTTTTTCAAATTAATTCTGTGCCCCTCTCTATCATTGTGGAGCAGAGATCTCATACATGACTTTTCTAAAGACTAGAAGACTAGAACACGGACCTATTGCCTCAGAGGCTGAGAAGATGTGGCAAATGTGAATAAACAGTTAAAACACTACCAGATGTACAGGAGGAGTCTTGAACACAAACACAATTGACATCGAGAAAACATCAGTTTTGTAATTCTGCCTAGACGGCACATAGATGGGGCAGCATTGTGGAAGGATTCGGCTGCAGTGGTAGAAGAATATTTCAACAGATATGTTTCTATTAATTTGCCACAGGTGCTCAAACTTCTGTGACCTAGAATTTCATGGATTCATATTGCTACTGTGATAGCTTCAGGCTTTGCTTCTAGGTTATGTTACAGGTGGTGGCACAGACTTTCAACAATTTAATTCTCTTTATTGGTAATGTTGCAGTTCACGTGATTACAGTCTAACAGGGTGACTGTAGTTTCTCGAAGAATCAAGTGAATGTTAGCTCCATTTACATCGCTTCAAATTCCTGTTCAATCTTTACCATGTGCATGCTGTGTTCAGTAGATATTTTAACTTACCATTATGTCATCTACATGTTTCCACATACTGCTTTTAGCCATTTACTATCCATGCATCTTTAATTTTCTTGCTGTTCTCCTGAAGTTCTTCTGCTGGATTGTTTCTAGAATTTTGTATTTACACAGATGCAGGAAACATCTTAGTATAAATCAGTTTTTCTGATTTTATAATATTGCCAAGGAGTTTGTTCTGCAAAGCAGAATAACCAAAGTAAGAATTTTTATAGTTATTGCTACATATTAAGACCACGCTCTGAAAATATCAAGCTAATTTACAGTATCATCAACATGGCATATGTATACTTTCCTCCACAGTTTATACAATATTGGATTGTATTTTAATTTATGTATGTAATGGCTTTTCTAAATGCAAATAGAATAAAATAATATCTTAACAGTTTTAAGCATACAATTTGGTGGTATTAAATATATCCATAATGTTGTGCAGTCATCAGAACCATCCATCTTCATAACTCTTTATCTTCTAAAACTGAAACTCTATACCCATTACACAGTAACTTCTTGTTTTCCCCTCCCCCAGCCCCTGGAAACCACCATTTTACTTTTAATCTCTACAATGTTTGACTAATCTAAGTACCTTATGTAAATGGTATTTTGTGTGTGTGTGTGTGTGTGACTGCCTTATCTCACTTAGCGTAACACATAACACTTTCAATGTTCATCCATGTTCTAGCATATGTCAAAATTTTCTTTCTTTTTAGGCTGGATAATATCTATTGTACAATTGTATCAGATTTTGCTAATCCATCAATGAACATTGGGATGAACAATGAACACATTTTAGCTATTGTGAATAAAGGTGCTATGAATATGTGTGTACAAATACCTCTTTGTGATCCCGCTTGTATTTATTTTGGGTCTATGCCCAAGGTGAAATTGCCAGATCATATGGTAATTATATTTTCATTCTAATTTTTATTTTTGAAGTATATTTTATTGATTATGCTATTACAGTTCCATTTTTTTCTGCTCTTTATCCCCCTCCACCCTGCACCCCGCCTCCCTCCAGCATTCTGTACTTTTAGTTCATGTCCATGGGTTATACATGTAAGTTCTTTGGCTTCTCCATCTCCTATACGGTTCTTAACTTTTCCCTGTCTATTTTGTACCTACCAATTTTGCTTCTTATTCCCTGTACCTTTTTCCTCCATTATCCCTCTCCCCCTCCCCAGTGGTAACCCTCCATGTGATCTCCATTTCTATGATTCTGTTTCTGTTCTGGTTGTTCACTTAGTTTTTGTTTTTTAGGTTCAGTTGTTGATAGTTGTGAGTTTGTTGTTATTTTACTGTTTGTAGTTTTTATCTTCTTCTTTTTCTTAGATAATTCCCTTTAACATTTCACATAATAAGGGCTTGGTGGTGCTGAACTCCTTTAACTTGACCTTATCTGGGAAACACTTTATCTGCCCTTCCCTTCTAAATGAAAGCTTTGCTGGATAGAGCAATCTTGGATGTAGGTCCTTGCCTTTCATGACTTGGAAGACTTCTTTCCAGCTCCTTCTTGCCTGCAAAGTCTCTTTAGAGAAATCAGTTGATAGTCTCATGGGAACTCCTTTGTAGGTAACTCTCTCTTTTTCTCTTGCTACTTTTAAGATTCCTTATCTTTAGTCTTGGGTAATTTAATTATGATGTGCACTGGTTTGTGCTTCCTTGGATCCAACTTCTTTGGGACTCTCTAAGTGTCCTTGACTTCCTTGAAGTCTATTTCCTTTGCCAGATTGGGGAAGTTTTCCTTCATTATTTCTTCAAATAAGTTTTCAATTTCTTGCTCTTCCTCCTCTCTTTCAGGCACCCCTATGATTCAGATGTTGGAATGTTTAAAGTTGTTCCAGGTGTTCCTCAGTTTCTCCTCATTTTTTTGAATCCTTGTTTCTTTATTTTTTTCCAGTTGGATGTTTATGTCTTCCTTTTGTTCCAAATCATTGATCTGAGTCCGTTTCCTTCCCTTTACTGTTGGTTCCTTGAATATTTTTCTTTATTTCACTTTGTATAGCTTTCATTTCTTCCTTTATTTTGTGACCAAACTCAATCATTTCTGTGAGCATCCTGATTACCACTGTTTTGGACTCTGCATCTATAGGTTGTCTGTTTCCTCGTCACTTAGTTCTTTTTCTGGAATTTTGATCTGTTCCTTCATTTGGGCCACATTTCTTTTTCTCGATGTACCTGTTACATTTTACAGGGTGGAGACTTAGGTATTTGCCAGGGCAAGGCAATGCACTCAGCTGTGTTGTGGCTCAGTCTGGCTGAATGTTTCTTCTTTAACTTTTTGGGTGTCAGACTTCCATACAGTTTGATTTTCTGGCAGTTCTGGGGGTTTGTTTGTTTGTGTGTTTGTTTTTTGAAATTGGTTGTCATTCTTTTCCTTTGGCTGTGCAAGGAAGCAAAGCATATCTACCTACACCTCCATTTCTATATTTTTATTTTTTGAGGAACCACCATACTGTTTTCCAAAGAGGCTGTACCATTTTACATTCCCACCAAGAGTTAACAAGTGTTCTAATTTTTCCACATCTTTGCCAACACTTATTTTCTGTTTTTTGATGGTAGACATCCTAATGGATAGGAGGTGGTATCTCATCATAGTTTTGATTGGCATTTCCCTAATAATTAGTAATCTTCAGCATCTCTTCATGTATATATCTTCTTTGTTAAAATGTCTATTCAAGTCCTTTGCTCATTTTGAATTGGGTTGTCTGTTTTTTATTGTTGACTTTTTAAAAAATTTCTTCTGGTTATTAATCCCTTATCAGAGTTGTGATTCGCAAACATTTTCCTCTAGTCTGTCTTCTACCTTTTCGCCTATTAATACTGTATTTTGATGTACAAATTTTCCAATCATATAAAGTTTAATTTGTCTACATTTTATTTTGTTGCCTGTGTTTTTGATGTCATACCCAAGAAATTATTTCTAAATTCAATGCTATGAAGTTTTCCACTATGTTTTCTTCTAAAACTTTTGTAGTTTTAGGTACAACATTTGTATCTTTGATTCATTTTGAGTTAATTTTTTGTGTGTAACATTAGATAAAGGTCCAACTTTGTTTCTTTGCATGTGGATATCTATTGTTTCTAATACCATTTGTTGATAAATCTACTTGTTCTCCATTGAATTGTCTTTACAGTCTTATCAAAATCTATATATGTGAGGATTTATTTCTGGGCTCTTTATTCTATCCATTGGTTTGTATGTTTGCCCTTAAGCAGGTATAACAATACTTTGATTGTGGTAGCTTTGTAGTAAGTTGTGAAATCAGGAAATGTGAGCCCTCCAACATTTTTCTTCTTCTTTAAAGATTGTTTTGGCTATTCAGGGTCTCTTGGGATGCCATATGCATTTTAGGATTTTGTTTTTAATTTCTTCAAAAAGTGTCCTTGGGATTTTCTAAAAAGATTTTATTTATTTTTTGAGAAAGGGTAAGGGAGGGAGAAAGAAAGGGAGAGAAACATCAATGCATGAGAGACACATTGACTGGTTGCCTCTTACACACCCCAAACTGGGGACCTCACCCACAACCCAGGCTTATGCCCTGACTTGGAATCAAACCTGTGACCTTTTGGTTCACAACCTGGTGCTCAATCCATTGAGCCACACCAGTCAGAGAGATTTGTTGATCACCTTGGGTAATATTGACATTTTAACAACATTAAGTCTTTTAATCCAGAACATGGAATATGTTTTTATCTATTTGCGTCTTCTTTAATTGTTTTTAGCAATATTTTGTAGTTTTCACTATATAAGTCTTTCACCTCCTTGCTTAAGTTATTTCTTAAATATTTTATTTTATTTTTGGGTGCTATTACAAATTGAATTATTTTGTAATGCCCTTTACAAATGTTCATTTTTTGGTATAAAAATAAAATTATTTTTTTGCATGGGCTATATTTCCTGTTCCTTTGCTGAATTTATTTATTCATTCTAACAGTTTTTTTCTGTGAAGTGGTAAAAGTTTCTACATTAAGGTCATATTACCTGTGAACAGAGATAATTTTACTTCTTCCTTTCTCATTTAGGTACCTTTCCTTCTCTCTCTCTCTCTTTGTCTGATTTCTGTGGTTAGAATTTCCAGTTCTGTGTTGAATAGAAGTTGCAGAAGGGAGCATTATCATCTTGTTCCTGATCTTAGATGAAAAGTTTTTAGTTTTTTACCATTGAGTAAAAGACAATGGGGATTCTATATATGGGTTTAATTATGTCAAGGTAGTTTCCCTCTATTTCTACTTCATGAAGTGTTTTTATCTCAGAAGGATCTTGAAATTTGCCACATGTTTTTCTTCATCAATTAAGATGATGAAATGTTTTTTCTCTTTTATTCTGTTAATGTCATGTATTACATTGGTTGATTTTTGTATGTTGAACCATCCTTGCATTCCAAGGATAAATCTCACTCACTCATGGTATATAATTATTTTAATATGCTCCTGAATTTTGTTTGCTAGTATTTTGAGGATTTTCTCATAAATGTTCATAAGGTATATTGTCTGAAGTTTCTTTGTCTTGTGTTGTCTTTGGCTAGCTTTGGTATCAGGATAATCCGGGCTTCATAAGATGAATCAGAAATAGTAAAAGTGTTACAGGAAAAAAGGTTCTATGGTCAATTAAATTGAGAAATGCTTAGTCAAACATGTTTTCTTACTATATTATTTCTCAAAGACTGCCGTAGGCTAATGTACTTGATGACCTCTTAAAATGGCAAAATAATGACCAGTATTTCAGGACTCTATTTAGTCATGGAATCTTCCCCCCTTGTAAGGTTTCTTAGGCCTAGTATTCTGTGCAGCACACATTGAAGATATAGTTCTATTGTTTCTCCTTCATATTTACTTGATGCTTTGCTTTAAAAATATTTTCCTCATGTTAAGAAAGAAATCAACCATCCCCCCCTTTCCCCATAATTTTAATTATTCAAGTGTCCTTATTTTGTTTCCCTTTTGATAAAATGTGCTGTCTAGTTTGTTCAGGCACTTATAACAAACACAGTATAGAGTAGATAGCTTATAAACAACAAAAATTAATTTCTCATAATTCTGGAGTCTGGGAAGTCCAAGATTATGGTGCCAGCAGATTTTGTGTCTAATTTGTATTTATGTTCAGAGCCTGCTTCCTAAATGGCTGGCTTTTCACAGTAACCTCACATGGTGAAGGGGTCAGGAATCCTTCTGGGGCCTGTTTTATAAGGGCATGAATCCCCCTCAATAGGGGGCACACACATTCAATCTCTAGTATGTGCTAGGAATTACATGTTCAGTTCTGTTCTAACAGGAGGACGTTAGGGCTCTGGCGGTAATGAGAGAATGGCATAGTTTAACAGAGTAACCGAAATTTAGGGTATTTTTGAATGATAAGGCAGTGATGTGGGTTAGATAATATCTAAATACCTTTTAGTCTAATGAATGAGAATTGTTTCCCATTGGGCCTTAAACTGAGTACAATATTTAATTGGTAATGTGGACCAGGCATTTTATTAGTTAAAGTTACCAACTTCATTTACCAAATAGTTTTTATATTCTTCCATATCTTTATCCTTATTATCATTTTTATTAAATAAGTTTATTCATTTAGAATTTTTGACAACAATTTATTCCAAGTTGTTTTCATTTTGCTTAATACATAACCACATCTTTCTTTTAAAAACAGCAACCAGAAGGGAGGGAGGAGGGGGAAAGGAGAGGAAGAAGGGTCTAGTCAAGGAGCATGAATAAAGGACTCATGAACATGGGCCATAGGGTGTGGATTGACTGTGGGAGCTGGGGGTGGGCGAGGCAGGGGGGAGCAACAGGGGAAAATTGGGACAACTGTGATAGAACAACAATAAAAAAATTGTAAATACTGGACAAGAAAAATAAGGAAAAAATAAAATGAAACAAGTATAAGCTAGCGGAAATTGTAACTTATACAGAAAAAAGTCAAAATGAAAAAGATACCAAATATATTTTGTGATGTACTTTAGGTTATAAAATATATAACAAAACTAGTATATATGTAATAGTTTCCAGATGAAAAAAAATTAAAATATATTTAAGATTTTTTAAATTCTCTATTAAAATAATTATTTCACAGGCAGTTAACCTCCTTGTATCTTTGAATCTTCTTTACATTGCATTTTAGAGAAAAAAACAGAAGTCCTTCCTATATGCTGCGGATGTTAAAAATCAGAGTTTTATTTTTCTAAGCATTTTTACTAACTTTCTTTTTTCTCAAACTCTTTTGATGGAGGCACATCTGATACTGTGTTTATAATAGTCTCCTTACTGAGATCTGCAGGTAAACACAGTTCAGTTTCTTAATGTGGAATCTGTCATCAATATAGAATTCAAGAATTTGATTTTTTCCGGTCTCTCTTCTGCTATTTCCACTGAATCATAGAAACTGGGTATGAAATTTAGTCCAACCTTCTGTCTCTGATCAGGTTTTTGTTCACCTGTGGGAGTGGGAAATATTTGGGTGTTTTCCTTTTGTGAAATAATGATGTAAATGAATCCATTTGCTTTTGTGTTGTCAATGATGATATAAATGCCTGAGATGCATTTACTCTTCTTAGTGATGACAGTATAAAAGTCTAAAATGATTTAGATACTCTTAAGATACTACATCTAAAAAATTAATAAAGTCAATTGTAATTTTTCTAAGAGTTATTTTCAAACTGATTTGTAAATCAAACATACCTTTCTAATAAATACAGTAAGGGCTCTCTTTAACCTAACTAATAAAGAAGTTTTTAAAAAGCCCTCATGGAAAGAAAACTAACTTCAAAAGCTCACAGTTCTTATAACCATTCCCACCTCCAGACCCTTCCTTTAGGAAATATTCAAGACCTCATTGTGTTGTGAATAATTTTTACTTTAATCAGTGTATATGCCCTGGTGAAAACCCACATATTCCTCAGTAGAAATACATAATTGCCCTCTTGTGGGATATTTAGCATATAAGCTGACACTCACTCCCAAGGGTTGTTTGAGCTTTGCAAATTTTGAAATGCTAAGAAACATAAAGGTATAAAATATACCTTTTATAAAGAGCTAGTCAGAAGTGACTAGCTTTAAGGGAGTTTGAGGTACGGTAATCAGGTGGGAAATTTTTAACTTATTTACTTAAACATTGCACTTATTTTATGTAGACAGAAAATATTCAACTGACTTCAAATTATGTCACTTTACACAAGATACACAAAAAATTTAATGAAATTTGAAAAACTTATTTAAGACTTATATTTTATCTGCTTGTTTAATATTTGGGCATACTGTCTGGCAGGCACAGAATCCACAGGCTTTGTTTTCACACATCCTGTCATCCGGGCCCGTGGAAGCATTATTTTTTAATGAAAAGATACCAGGATTTTCTCCTTAAAGAGAAATCCGAAACCTTAAAATTCTTACTTTCTTTATGGTAGAAGTTTTATTGGAATATAATTTACATACAAAAAAATTACCCCTTTAACACTCACAATTTGGTGTTTTAAGTGTATCCACAGAGTGGTGCAACCACCAACACTACTAATTTTGGAATATTTTCGTCATCCTAGAATGAAACCCCATACCTATTAGTATTCACTCCCCATTTACTGCCCCACCCCGACTAGTTCTAGGCAACTTAAAATTATCCTTCCACTTCTATGGATCTGACTGTTCTTGACACTTCATGTATGAAAGCATCTTATAGTGTGTGGTCTTTTGTGACTGGCTTCTTTCACTTAGGATAATGTTTTCAAGGTTTATCCATGTTGTTGCGTGTATAAGGATATCATTTCTTAATTTTTCTTGATTTTGTTAATTTTTTAAATTTTTTCCCAATTATCTCTTAATTCAATATTTTGTATTAGTTTCAGGTGTGCAGCATGGTGGATAGACAGTTATGTACTTTACAGAGTCTTCCTTCCTGTATTTCCAGTACCCAAATGGTACACCATACATAGTCTTTGCAATATTATTGACTGAATTCCCTTAGTTGTACTTTATATCTCCATGACTATTTTGTAGCTACCAATTTGTACTTCTTAATGCTCTCACCTTTTCATCCAGCCTTCTAACCAACCCTCTTCCCATCTGGCAGTTATCAGTTTGTTCCCTGTATCTATGAGTCTCTTTCTATTTTGTTTGTTTATTTATTTTGTTCTTTAAATTCCTTCCATATATAAGGAAATCATATGGTAATTGTCTTTCTGACTTATTTCCCTTAGCATAATGTCCTCTCGGTCCATCTATGTTGTTGCAAATGATAAAATCTCATTATTTTTTATGGCCAAGTGTATTTCATTATATATATGTATCACATCTTCTTTATTTAAATGCCTATTAGAGGACATTTAGGTTGCTTTCATATTTGGGCTATTGTAAATAATGCTGTGAGGAACATAAGTATGCATATATTTTCTCAAGTTTGTGTTTCGGATTTCTTTGGATAGGACATTATTTCTTTATAGCTGATTAATATCCCTTGTATGGGCATACCACACTTTGTTTACCCATTCATCAGTTGATGGACATAAGGGTGGTTTTGACCTTTTGAGCATTGGAAATAATAGTGCCGTGAACATATGTGTGCAAATTTCTGTGTGAATGTATTTTTTCATTTATCTTGAGTAGATGCCTAGGTGTAGAATTGTTGGATCATATGATAACTAGATGTTTAACCTTTTAAGGAACTGTGAATTCAGCTTTCAAAGTGATTATACCTTTTACATTTTCACTAATAATGGACAAGTGTTTGAATTTCTCAACATCCTCGTGAATACTTTTTATCTGTCTTTTTAATGACAGCCATCCTAGTGGATGTGAAGTGACATTTCACTGTGGTTTTGATTTGCATTTCCCTTATGGAGAAAAACTATTCAAATTCTTTCCCCATTTATTATTGAATTAAGAGCTCTTAGATAAAAGTACCTTATCAAATACATGATTTTTAAATCTTTCCATTTTGTGGACTGCCTTTTCACTTCTCAATGATGTCTTTTGAAATACAAAAGTTTACAATAATGATAGTTCAATTTATCCAATTTTTCTGTTGTTGCATTTAATTTTGGTATTGTATCTAAGAAGGACTTTCTTTACTCAAGGTTGTGACATTTCATAGCTTAACTCTTATATTTAGGTCTGTGATTCATTTGAATTAATTTTTGTACATTTTTAATATAGGAGTACACCTTTATTCTTTTGCATGTGACTATTTGGTTGACTCCAGATATTTGTTGAAAATGTTTTTCTATTTCTATTGAACAGTGCTGGCACCCTTGTTAAAATGAATTGACTGTTCTTATAAAGGTTGATTTCTGGACTCAATTCTACTCTCAATTATATTTCATATAGTGCCACACTTTCTTCATTACCATAGATTTGTAGTAAGTTTCAATACTTGGAAATAGGAGTCTGCCAACTTTGTTTTGATTGATTTTTGGATGTTAAGTCAACTTTGTATTTCTAGGATAAATCTAACTTCGTCATAGGATGTAGTCCTTTTCATACATTCATATGTTGTTGATACCAGGTCCCTTGTATTTTGTTGAGGATTTTTTGTATTTATATTCATAAGAGACATTGGTCTATAGTTTTTGTGTGATGTCTCTGATTTTGATATCAGTAATAGTGACCTTGCAGAATGAGTTGTAAGTGTTACCTCGTCTTGTATTTTATGGAAGAGTTTGTAAAGAATTGGTGTTAACCTTTAAGTGTATTTATTTTGATTTTTATGGTTTTCTTTGTAATTTGTCCTTTGCTATTGTTCAATTGCAGATGGGTCAGAAAGGTGATATTCATGCTGATCATTCTCTGTGGGGCAATTGGCAGTGAAAGTACAGGACTCCAAATAAAACAACTGACTCTTTATTCTGCCTACTTCTAGTAAACAGGGCTACACACTCAATCACTGGGGAACATGCTTAGCTACATAAATTATAAGGCTTTTACATCTTGAATGCAGAACCAGAGTTGGAAAATGCCTTTCAGTGCCATTTTCCTCACTGGAGCCGTGGGTGCATGCCCAGCTGGCTAACTGTCCCCTCTTTGGGAACACTTAGCTGTAACTGGTTAGTACAGATTTGTTTAGAAACATTATTTAAAGAGCCTATTCAGAAGTGTTATATGGACCTCTTCTTGAATAAGAGAGTCTGAGAACAAGGACAGTTTGCTGAATCTCAGGCATCATGTAAGGTAATATGAACAATAAATATGTAGATTGTTCCCCTACCTGCTTCAAAGTGCTTTTGGTCATTAATCACTCTACCATTTCAGTGGGAAAAATGAGCACTGAAGAAATAATCATAACAACTGATGTTTACCAAATAATTACTGTGTGCAAGCCCTGTTTTAAATCCCGTACATATTCTCTTTTATTCCTCATAGCAATCGAATGAAGTCAATACTGATAGTATTTTCCACATTACAGATGTGGAAACTCAGAAACAGAGAGGTCATCTAAGTTGCTTGGTGTCAGGCAGGTAGAGAATGGTAGAGCTAGGAGCTGATCTAGATTATGTGGCTCCACAGCTCACCTCGAAGCAGAAGTTAGAGCAAATCAGACATATTCCACAGAAGGGACTCCGATTCAGGGTTTCTGTATTATGAGTCTTAAATTTATTAGTGATCTGTCTTTCTCTTGATAAAGAATAACATATTCAGTCAACATTTAAGAAATATTCATAAATGGTGTTCTCAGATGCAGCTAAGGACTTGAGACTACACAGACTTAATAGGAATAATGTAATGAACAAGTTACTAAAATAAATATTTAACATTTATTGAGTGCTTACTATGTTCCAAAGTAAGTGATTTACTTGTAAAAATTAAGCAAATGTATAAAATAAGTCTATGAAATAGGTATTGTTATTGTCACCTTTATTTCTAAATGAAATCACTGAAGCAAATATATTTAACTTGCCCAAAATCAATTAACAATAAGTGACAGAGCCCAGATTTGAACCCAGAAAGTTGTGCTCCTGAGCCTGTTATTAATTATTGTTATGCATTTTCTCTAAGTAAGTAAACAGTCATCTGACACATGGTCACAGAAGTGTAGTCCCACCAAGAAAACAATGATAGTGGGTTATTGTGTTTATGCATGTGGAGTTGAAGTCAGTTTGATTGGAGAGAAATATATTGTGGTCGAAAGGAGGAGACAGGCTTTTCTGTACATATGACACAATCAGAAACAAATATGAAAAAATTATTCAATTTTTAATCTTTATTTGATTTTTTTAGAGAGGGAGAGAGAAATATCTATTTGTTGTTCCAGTTATTTATGCATTTATTGGTTGATTCTTATATGAGCCCTGACTGGGGATTAAACCTGCAATCTTGGTGTATCAAGACAACACCCTAACCAGCTGAGCTACCCTGCCATTGGCAAGAAAAATTAATTTTATTTATTTATTTGTTTGTTTGTTTGTTTTACTATAACTATTGCATTTTATAGAAGAACTGAATGAAATATATACTTTTTTATTTATTTTAATCATTGTTCAAATATAGTTTTCTCCCCTTTACTCCCAATCTAACCCATCCACCCCTCTCTTCCAACTTCCCTCCCATTACCCCTCTCCCCCTAGTTTTTGACCAAAGGGAGGTTCCTAGCTTATGCTTTGACAGAAGACGGAAAGAGATGATACAATGAAGTGTGTACTCAGATGCTGTGCCTGCTTGGTCCTGCAGGAGTAGTGGTCCAGCAGGGTGAAAAGGGACAGTTTGAAAGAGCCATTTTAGAAAATACGTTTGATAAACTTGATTAGCACATAGAGGTTGAATCAACAGATTAATATAAACTTCATTTACAAATGTTGCTAGTAATGTAAGAAGCATCTGGAAATTAGCAGGAAAAAGTTGACACATTGAAGTAATATTTCTCCTTTAGAGCCAAAATTATAATTGTTTTCTTTTTAAAAAATATCAGTACAATTGGGTTTATTCACCACTTTCCTTCATGGGAACACAAACATTTCCTATTGTTCTACAGTTTTCTGCACAGTGTTCTACCACCAGTCAAGGCTACATATTGGGACCTTAGTGTTTAAGTAGGAAGAGAGTGAGACCCAGAGCCAGTCAGTGACCAGAGAGCTGGGTGTATCCAGACCAGTTTTTTCTGTCCCCGTGTGGGTCTGCACCCGTGTGGGTCTGCACCCGTGATGGACTTCAAGACTCCCTTTATCTCCTGGAACTGACGTGTTCACCTCTTGGTGATGAAGGCACTCTTAACATTCTTCCAAGGTTGAGGCAATGTGCAACTTTAAAGAATCATCCAAATTATCAAAATAAATTTCTTGTAATGTTTTCTATGAGACAATTATTAAACTGAAGTTTCTAATTTATTTTCTCAAAGAGAAGCACTGTGTTTACATCAAAAGCAAATAAAACAATATTGCCCACTTGTCCTGTTCCTCATATGCAAACAAAAATCAGTGAAAGTCAAGTGTCAAATACAGACACTTAAAACAATACTTGTGGTTTGTTTCTACCTCTAAGGTAACCTGGTGGTTTATTTTCTCAAGTCCTCACACAGGTATTCAGGAATACCAGGATGGTGTGCCAAAAATCCCAACAGCCTGTATTACAGTGGAAGATGCAGAAATGATGTCAAGAATGGCTTCTCGTGGCAGCAGAATTGTCATCCAGCTGAAGATGGGGGCAAAGAATTATGCAGATGCTAATTCCTTCAACACTGTAGCAGAGATCGTCGGTAGCAAGTATCCAGAGCAGGTGAGTGAAATAGGTTGCCTGGGAATAGGGAGTTGTGTTCAAGAGATAACGTGAGTCTGCAGAGATGGTCCATGTAGATTCATTAACTGCACATGCTTCATGTGTGTGTGTGTGTGTGTGTGTGTGTGTTTCCATCAAAAGTTTTACTACACTGACTGAGAAAAGAAGAACTAATTGAAGGGTAAAATAACATACACATGTGGAAATTCAACCTCTGAATAGCTGAGAGTGATATTTGTATGTAATGGTTGTATTTATTCCATTTGGAACCAGCTTGACATTTGAGATCATGTCAATAGCTAATAGTTCTCGCACTTATTATGTGAATTATCTTATTTCATCATTTCAAAGCTCAGTGAAGTAGGACTATGTTTTTTTCATTTTATAGGTAAGGAAACTAACACAGGGAGAAATACTTATTAAAGGTCTACACAACTAGTAAGTGCCTGAGAAAGGACTCACACCCAGGACCATATGAATTTTAAACTGAGCTTTAAACTACAGTTTATGTGCAATATTTGGAGTTTTTTTAAGTCAAGTTTGGAAATTAAATAGTCCTAGGAGAAGGTCTACCACAAGTTTGCCAGGTGGCAAACACAAGGCCCACAGGCTGAACCCAGTCCTCCACCTTATTTTATCCGGCCCAGCATCTTGTTTCTACCTGGAGGCAGCACCGAGCTCATGCTTAACTGTTAAGTAGCAGTTACACTTACATAGTCCTAAAATTACATTTGGGCCTTTAAAGGCAACTGTGAGGCTGATGTGGCCCCCAATGAAAATGAGTTTGACACCCCTGGCTCTAGACTATATACTAGCTGCAGATTAAATAACTTGGGCAAGTAACTCACTCTCTGAGTCTTAGAGAGAATATCTGTAAAGAAAGGGATGGAATATATGAGTAAGGATTATTGTGAGGGTTAGATCAGATAATTCAAATCAAATATCCTAGTACAGTGTTTGGCACATCCCAGGTGCTCACTGAATGGGTGTTTACTTCATATGGTGTGAAGTGTACAATGAACTGTTCTTATAAGGTTTTTGGATCAAATTCACTTTATTGGTAGTTATTAAAATTCTGGAAATAGCTTCATATTATTTTAAGCTTCTTATATAAAATAACTTCTTTTAGTAAATTAAAAATAAAGTTTTTCAGGAATTTCAAGGAGACCAACTGGATGAAGGAAAAAGGGAGTAGTGATGGAGAAACATCCCTCTGCACTTGACTTGACTCAGGACCTCTTGCATTTTTGTTTTGGGTTCAGGACTCTTTTCTTCTTTCCAAAATTACCTGCTTCCTGGACTTAGGCATGAATCAGTCAGCCCCGGGGTTGTAGCCACAGGAATAACAGAAAAGCAAGATCTCAGTAGGCCCTTCGGGAGTCAGATGGCTGTAGCGAAATTTTGTTTCAAATATTGAGAAAGCAGCGATCTGAGATGGTGGCATACTAGGTGGTTGTTACACTTACCTCTTCCCAGGACCAAACTGGAATTACAACTAAAATATAGAACAATCAACCTGAATAACCAACTGAATACCAGCTAAATAAAAATCTTATAAACAAGGATTTATAGAAGAAGCCACACTGAGGCTGGTAGGAAGAGTGGAGACGTGAAAAGGGCTGGTCCCACTCCCACAGGTGGTGGCTGAGATTCTGGAGGAATGTCTCAGCTGCCAAGGTTCCCCCTGAGGAGCTGGGGTCTCAACCCCAAGCCAAGATCCCCAACCCAGAGTATCAGAGACAGGAAGAGGTACACACATAACCTCTGGCTGTGATAATCAGCAGGGATTCTGTCTGCCAGGGACAGAGAGGAGACTTCTAGAGACACGGGCATCATCTTAAAGGGCCCACACACAAAGTCTTGTTTGTATCCACTCACCCTGTGCTGCAGGGGAGAACGGATGGAGCAGAATGGAGTAGAGTGAGGAGAACTGGGGTTTGTGGCCCTGAGGAGACCACTGAGGGGACAGCTGCTGGGACCCCTGTGCTGAGTCACTGTCCCACACCACAGACATCACCTTTCTTAGGGAGATCATGCCCCTCCTTATGGCATCAGCCTGGGGGGATACAATACCCACACCCTCTGGACTCTCTCTTCCCCCACCCTGTGGAGCTCAGGTTCTGGGCCAGGGTGTAAACTCTTTGCAGACCCAGGAAGTGTCAATGACTGAGTGACGTGGCTTTGGGGCTGGGGCCATTCCCCCACTTTCCCATGAACCCAATTGGCACTTCCTTTTCAGTGGAGTTCCTCTAGTCCCACCCTCCATGCTCCAGGTGGTCCCACCCTTTTATCTAGTTGTGGCCCTGCCTTGCTGAGGTCTGGGCAGAATCCCAGAAAGACTGAGTTGTATGGCTCTGGTATGTGGGCCTCTCGTCCCCTGTCCTCCCAAGTCTGACTGGCACCTCTGTCTCAAAGGAGATCAACTAGCCCCACCATTTTGACTCCCAGCAGCCCTACCCTGTTGAGCTAGGGCTCCTGGCAGAATATTGGACCACTGACTAAGTTGCATGGCTATAAAACAGGTGCCATTTATTCATCACATGCCTGGTCAATACAGAGACTTCCCTTCACGAGGCACAATTTTGGTCTGTCTGGGTTTGATAAACTCTCCTGGTCTCACCGTCATGACTCCTTGAGACCCTGCCCCACCACAAAGGCCTGCAGTCAACCAGCAGGTGGCAGCTAGATTTGGTATACCCTAGGGCATTTGCTGAGTGGCATTAGACCAAGCACTGGCACTGACTTTGAGCCTGTATCAGTCTGGTGAACACCACTTGCCCCCTACCTGGTAACTCACTGAGAATCTACCTCATGTAACTGGAGTACCATCAGAGGCTCTTTCAGTGACTGAGCCTATCAGGTACCTGGTAGGTAGAGGCAGGCAGAAGAGATCTCAGGGTACCATGGGACTTTTGCTGATATGCTTGGACCTAATGCTGGTAAAAGCCAGGTTTGGTGCACAGCTTGGTGCTTCCTGCACACACCCAGGCCCAGCAGAGGCAGTCACAAACTGTGGATCTCTTCGGAGCTTCAAACGGGTTGCTCAGTGGTAGTCACTGCCAGCATCTGACATTGGACAGCACCAGAGGCCCTCCCAAGAGGCCACAGGACCAACTCACCCAGTGGTGAGCTTCAGAAGACATCAGAGTAGGATCCAGTTCACTTCACAAGCAGCATGTCCACAGGCAGATCTCAGCAGGCACCAGACCCTGCTGAGGCAAATTCTGCTTTGTGTGGTCAGCACCTGCACAGCAGCTCATATGTTGTAGTTAGAGTCATTCCTCACGGTCAGCCAGTCTGGGGGTCAACCCCACATACAAACAGGCCAATAGCAATTAAGACTCAATTATAACAGAAGGGCTCACATAATCCACACAAGGGACATTCCCTGGACACCCAATTCAGGTGATCAAGAAAATTGTGCCACTTGGTCCCACAGGCCACCTGCTACATCAGGCCGCCCTACAAAGACTGGGAGTCATATCAAATCTACCTAACACATAGACACAAGTACACAAAGAGACAACCAAAATGAAGGGACAAAGAAGCATGCCCCAAATGAAAGAACAGGAGAAATCTCCAGAAAAAGAGCTAAATGAAATGGAGGCATGAAATTTACCAGATAGAGCATTCAGAAAAATGGTTATAAGGATGCTCAAGGAACTTAATGAGAACTTCAACAAGGAGATAGTAAGCATTAAAAAAGGACATAGAAACCATAAAAAAGAAACAGAAATGAAGAATACACTAGAAGGAATAAAGAGTGGGTCTACTTTAAGAAGAAGAAGGAATGAAAAAACAGAGGAACATATTATAAAGAATAAAATGGCAATAAATATGTACCTATCAATAATTACTTTAAATGTAAATGGCTTAAATGATCCAATCAAAAGATACTGAGTAGCAGAATGCACAAGAAAACAAGACCCATAACACTGCCTACAAGAAACTCACCTCAGAATTAAAGATACACACAGACTAAAAGTAAAGGGTTGGAAAAAGATGTTTCATGCAAATGGAAATGAAAAAAAAAAGCTGGGATAGAAATAGTCATATCAGAGAGACCTCATAATAAAGGACATAACAAGAGACAAAGAAGGGTATTACATAGTGCTAAGGGGCTCAATCCAAGAGGATATAACCCCTGTAGATATCTGGGTACTCCACACAGGAGAACCTAAATATATAAAGAAAATCTAGAAGTACATAAAGAAAGAGAGCAACAAAAAATAGTTATACTTGGGGATTTTAACATCCCATTGATATCAATGGATAGATCTTCCAGAGAGAAAATCAATAAGGAAACAGTGGCCTTAAATGATACACTAGATCAGATGGATTTAACTGATATCTTCAGAGCATTTCACACCAAAACAGCAGAGTATATATTCTTTTCAAGTGCACATAGAACATTTTAGAGGATAGACCATATGTTAGGATACAAAGCAAGTCTCAATAAACTTAAGATTGAAATCATATCAAGTATCTTCTGTGGCCATAATAGTATGAAACTGGAAATCAATCACAAGAAAAAAAACTGAAAAACACAAAATATGAAAACTAAATAATGTGTTACTAAACAATGAATGCGTTAAGAGATTACGAGAGAAATCAAAAGCTACCTGGAAACCAATGAAAATAGGAAGACAACCCAAAATCTAGTGGGCCCAGGGAAAGCAGTCTGAACAGGGAAATTCATAGCATTATAGGCCTACCACAAGAAACAAGAAAAATCTCAAGTAAGCAATCTAATTTGACACCCAAAGGAACTAGAAAAAGAAGAACAAATTTCAAAATGAGTAGAAGGAAGGCAATAATGATGATCAGAACAGAAATAAATGCAACAGTCTAAAAAAAATAATAGAAAAGATCAATGAAATCAAGAGTTGATTCTTTGAAAAAATAAGCAAGATCAACAAACTTTTAACCAGACTCATTAAGAAAAAGAGAGAGAAAACCCAAATAAGTAAAATCAGAAATGAAAGAGGAGGAGTAACAGCTGGTTCCTCAGAAATAAAAGGGGTTGTAAGAAAATATTAGAAACAACTATATACCAACAAATTGGACAATCTGGATCCAATGGATAAATTTCTATAAACATACAATCTTTCAAAACTAAATCAGAATAAATCAGAAAATCTGAATACACCAATTACAATTAATGAAATTGAAGCAATAATAATAATAATAATAATAATAATAACCTCCCCACAAGCAAAAGTCCTAGACCAGTTGGCTTCACTGTTGAATTTTACCAAGCATTCAAAGAAGAACTCATGCCTATTCTTTTCAAACTATTCCAAAAAATTCAAGAGAAGGTAATCCACACAAACTTTACTTTACTAGGCCAGTATTATTCTAACTCCTAAACCAGGTAAAGAAACTATGAAAAAGAAAATTATAGGCCAATATCCCTGATAAACATAGATGCTAAAATCATCAACAAAATATTAGCAAACCAAACCCAGCAATACATTAAAAAGATCATACACCATGATCAAGTGGGCTTTATTCTGGTGATGCAATATCTGCATCAATAAATGTGATACATCACATAAGCCAAATGAAAATAAAAATCATGATCAGAAGCATTTGATAAAATCCAGCGCCCATTTATGATACAAGCTCTAGGCAAAGTGGGACTAGAGGGAGCATACCTAAACATAATAAAGGCCATATATGCCAACTCCACAGCCAGCATCATACTCAATGGGCAAAGACTAAAAGCATTTCCCTTAAGATTGGGAACAAGATAGGGATGTCTGCTTTCACCACTTTCAACATAGTACTTGAAGTCCTAGCCAAAACAATTAAACAATAAAAGGAAGTAAAAGGCTCCCAAATTGAAAAAGGAAAACTGTCATTATTTGCAAATGGTACCATACTGTATGTAGACAACCCTAAAGATTCCACCAAAAAACTACAAGAACTGATAAATTGATTCAATAACATATCCGGATACAAAAAATATCCAGAAATCAGTTGCATTTTCATTCACCAATAATGAACTATCAGAAATGGAAACAGAAAACAATCCCATTTACAATGGCATAAAAATAATACCTTGGAATATTTAAGCAAGCAGGGCCTGCATGGAAGAAAGAAATTGAGGGAGATACAGATAAGTGGAAGCATGTAAGTGTTCATGGATGGGAAGAATTAACATCATTAAAACATCCATACCACCTCCCAGCACAGTCAGAAGCTTCGAATTGTGTTTCACTCTCTCCTCTTTATCACTGTCCTACAGCCGCGTGCTAAATATTACTCAGTCCACTTTCAGCATACTTTAAAATAATTGGTTACTGCCTTGACTTTACTGTCATTATTGTCTCAGTTCAAACCCTTGCTATTTCCCTCTGATGGTTTTCTTCCGATCTCTCCCTCACGTCTGTGTTTTTGCAGGCAGCTCAGGGCTTTCTGCTCTGACACTGACCTGCACAGTGTTCCCCTGCTGTCGGGCCCTCTCTCCTGTTCCCTGTAGGACAAAGGTTGTGATAAAGATAAAATTGGAATGCGTAATCAGAGGTGAGCAAAAGAGACAACAAGGGAGGGGAGTCTGGAAGGGTTAAGTAGGAGGCAATTATAGTTAAGAGGAAATTTTTATAGTAGCACTCATAACTGAGCAGAGAAGGAGAATGGAGAAAGAGGGAAAGGAAATATATGACAGATTCAAATGCCAACTAAAAATTAATCTTTCATTGACCTAAATTCTGGCAAACTTTCTAAAATCATCCAACTATATTTTTAATTGTTGGTAATGCTGACAGTGACATAAACATTGGTCTTGATAGTTTAGCTTGACTAACATCTCCGACACGTCCTCGCTACCTTACCTCACATTACACTACATAATAGTGCTAAATAACACTGAGCAGATGAGTTGCAATGGAAATTATCTCTCAGAAAGAAGGAGTTGTATAGAATTATCATTATTCTGTCTGCAAGTTGAACCTCCTGGGTGACATGAAGGTGCCAACAGTCATGCAGTGGCTGGCAGACACTATTCATTACCAGCGCCCAGCACAAGCCATCACATGTCATTGTTCGCGCATAACACTTTAATGAAAGGAAAGCAATTAGCACATAAAGAATTCTTTTGATTTGGCCTAAGGACCACAGAAAAGGTGTGGTGAATTTCAGCTCTGGAAAGATATATATGTGACTGATGAAGCATTAACACATTTCAAAACCCTACTGCATAATCAAGCCATAAGCCTGGACTGAATTAACCACAGGCTTTTAAAAATGCCAATAATACACACACTTTTTTTGGTTTCAATACATGAAATGGCAGAGTAGGGGTATTACACATATTAATCCTACTCTCTTCCTAAAGAACCCACAGTGCCACATTTCGACCTACTCCAAACCCCCAATTCTCTCTCCACTTGACCTCTTCAGAAACTGCTCCTCGGTGATTCGGGAACATTTTGGAGGGTTCAGCAGACCTTGACTTTGACAGCGTGCGTTTCATTGGGACAAAGCAGTCCTCTGGGAGCTCTGACAGTGGGCATCTAAGCTCCTTTCTTTTAGCTGAATCCTTGGGAAATCCTCATATCTGCGAGGCCCATCTGCAGTTGAGAATGAGTCTGAGGGTGAGAACGAAAGCTCTTTGACTTCTGAGCTGATTCTCCCTGGTGCTAAAATAGCAATATTTTTTCTGCCCCCATTCATTAAGGAACTAATTTGCATTGGAACATTCATAGGACACTTGTTGCCATTCATGAATATGTTTCATTTTTTATTAAACCAATGGAGGTTATCCTAGCAAAGAATAGTCTTAAACAGTGGCAGAGAGGCAAGGGGTCTTGGTAATCTAGTACCGATCCCCCAACCATTAGGTGAGCAAACTGAATCACGAGGGACTTAGCTCAGGGGACACAATAAATCTGTGAAAGGAACACACCTGGAATCAGACTCCACATTTCCTGACTCCCATTTCTTTCTACCCCAAGGATATTCCAGTATGCCTGGGCACACCTTAGCTGGATAGTGTCTAAACCTGAGGGATGTGGGTAGATTCAGGATACAGGCATTACATAGTCTGTATTACATACAAGTCATTATATAGGAGAAATTGTACTGTACTTCCATGCTTTTTCTCCTGGCATCTCTTTTTTTTTTTAACACAAAGAGATGCACGTACTTTCCCTGGTTGTCTCAGGGTTTCCTTAAGGGGTGACACCCGGGAAAACCACCTGTGCTTGTCTGTTTCTTTTATGCATCCTCTCTCCTTCAAGTCTTTCTCGGGTCTCATTCCTTTTTAGCTCCTTGTCACTTTGGAAGAGGACATGATGGGTGAAGGCCCTCCATGGTATTAAGGACTCTTTATGATGCCTTATTTCCCTGCACCCCTGTCTATACCCTTTCACTCCCACCACTCGGGTAATCAGGTGTTGGACCACAGACAAAGCCAAAATTGATCTATTACCAATTACATCATTAAAAAGAAACCTCTTCTTATTTTGAAATATTTTTAAACTCATAAGAAGGTACAAACATAATGTTAGGGGTTTGGATGTACCCTTTGACCAGCTCCCCCAATGATAACATCTCACCTAACCGCAGTGTGTTAACTGGAGGAAATGGGCGAGAGGATCCTCCTGAGAACAGGGGCTTTCTTGTGAAGCAGGGGCTGGCTGCCTGCGGGCAACCTCTGTGTAGCACCTAGTTTGGGGGAGGGGGCGCTGCTCTGGCATTATGCCAAATCGTCCTTTCCTGGCCAGGATGCTCTCAGGGAATTCCACTCAAACAAGCAAATAAACACAGAGGGAGGGTTGTGCTCAAACTGACCCGACAGGAGGGCAAATCACCTAAAAATAGGGGTTTAGCACCTGTGGGAGAGACTCTCTTACCGTGTCGACTCTTGGGGCTGGCCCATTTCTTTTGCTTTTCACTAGTTTGCTATGCCCTATTCTGGAGCTTGCTCAGTAAAGGCACTATTTAAAAAAAAATCTAACTTCCTCAAGAATTCTTATGAGGGAATTGTTCGGAAAAGTGTTGGAGATTTTTTTCTTTCAGTTGATAATACCCAAACCCATTTTGATAAAACCCTGATGAATGGAATTGCCTTTTTATACATGCCTTTTTCCTATAGCAGTTATTTTCATGGCTTCAAAAAACAATTTCAGTTTCCTATGCCGGTATTATTTCAAATACAATGCAGCAATGTGCAGGCTGGTGGGAAACATTGAAACGAAAGCTCTAGTTTGCCAACGGAACACTTCACTTTTTCTTTTCTTTTTCTTCTTTTTTTTTAATGTGGGTTAAATTTTCCCAGCATCATCACCACTGACATTCTGGGCCAAATGATTCTTCGCCATGGGGATCTGTCTTGTGTATTATAGAATATTTCACAGCATCCTCCCTCATCCCCTATAGTTGTGACCATAAAAATGTCTCCAGACGTTGCCAGATGTCTGGGCCAAAAGTCGCCCCAGGCCGAGAGCCACTGGTGTGGAGTCAGGGAAAGAACACAGGGTGGGTTTTGCCAGGTGTTGATTCTGGTTTTACTTTGTGACAAATATGCCAAGGGACCTCGGACCACTTAATCCTTCAGCAATAGAATGAGGGACTTTGTCTGGAAAATCTGGAAGGTCATAAAATCCCACTATTTAAAAGATAATACTCAGAGATCATCATAAGACTGGTGGAATGCACTGCAGACTGTTAGATAGTAACAAGACATGGGGAGAGTGCTTTCATTATTTCACAGAGTAGGGGGTGTTGGTGGGTGTTTGGGTTTGTTTATATTCTGTATTAAAGTGTAGTTAGGAACTCTCCTTTCAAAAGCAAAGCAAGCTCCTGTTTTGTGGTGTTTCTTAGTCTTCACTGTGCTAATGTGCACTGGGAATTTTTAAGAGAGAGTTTTGCAATATATTCCCCAAACTTTTTTGAGAAATAGTAGGATAGAGGTCCAGGATCCATTGGGTAGCTTATCCTTTGATGTTTTTTAAATACTCATTTTTTCAACTATTCATTAATTCAACACATTTATTATCTGGTACGCGTCAGATATGTGGCATGAGGGTGGTAGCAATAACCTTGAGTGGGCAGAATAGCACTGTGCTTCGTTAGAAATGTATCCTGCAGCAGTCAGATCCCGCCTCTTACTTTTTGTTGGTAGTTTATTTTGCCTCTCTAATCCTCAATAAATATTAGCCTTCTCTGCAGAAGAGACAGCTTATGCAAAAGCAAGGAGTTGAGAAATAGGAGAGGCACATCAGGAAGGATTACGGAGGGGTTGGCAGGCCCTGTGAAGGCCCGGGGCCTTGTCCTGTCAGCAGTAGGGAGTGACGGAAGGGTTTCCACAGTCAACTTGTACTTTAGTTCACTCTGGCCGTGGTATACACTTGAAGGGGCAAAGATTGAAATCTAGTGAGGAGATAACAGGACTTGAACTGAGACCATTGAAATAGGTGAAAAAGAGGAGGATTCAGGAAATGTTTAGCAAATGAAATAGGCAGAAGTTGTTAAAGTCATCACATAGGGAAAGAAGGATATAAGTCAGTTTAGGTGAGCAGGAACATTTATTCATTAATTTTATAAGAATTTACTCAACTTCTACTATACTTGGGGTTTATCAAAGTGCCCTCACAGCGCTGGGTGTTTCGTGGCAGAAACTGGAAAGGAAATAAATACTGCAATAAAAGGAGGTAAGTGTCATCACATGGTGGCTACAGGGTACAATGAGGGCTCATTTCAGGGGGCCCATCCAGGTCAAGAGGGCCAAGCCAGGGCTTCTGGAGGGACCCACCTTATTCCTCCAGCATGACTAGTTAGCCATGAGGAGTTAATCATCCTGAAAGGTTATGGGAATGGGGTTGGGATGGGAAATAATCCAAGCAGATGGAGTAGTATTTGTGGAAGTCCAAAGAGTAGTGCTATTTCTTGTTTAAGGAATGCAATATGACCTCCTATAATTTTCAGTTCCATTGGATAATGAACCCTGTTTTCATGGAGCTATGCTATAAAATAACCTAAAGACAAAGACATGGCTTATTTCATGTATATGTGTTTTTAAAAATAAATTATTGAAAAGCTCACCAGTCCCTTTGGAAACAGTGTTACCGTTGATGTTGTCAAGACCCTTGTTGAAGGAACAAACAAAACCCGGCTGGCCGGGTGGACACACTCATTCCGTACATAATTGAATAGTCGGAGGCTCTGCAGCACACACAAGTGTTGTCTTTCATCTGAATATGTAGTCTGATGATTAGTAAAACCTCCTTAATGGGTACAGCAAGCTATTCCGCCTGGGTGGGAGCCTTTTTACTAACTTAAGCAGCTGTTTAAACTTTCATAAGCAAAGTAATTATTAAATCTCTCATGAATATGTTGGTTGGAACATTTGTTCACATCTTAACCTTGAGTTGGAAAGTTCTGGAGGGGGGTGGGACTAAAGAATTTTAGCTGGCAAACTTTATTCTTTTTTTCTTCTTTTTTATTATAAGCTTTTTTTATAGCTTAGAACAGCCAACCTAAATCATGGAAGGAAAAATACATGTGTGGCAAGCATGAGACATTTCATTGTTTATTTTTCAAATTTCTGAAATGTGCTCAGAGCTGTGCATGCCTCTGGGCTCATAAAGACAGCGAATGGAAACAGCCCAAGCCAGACAGACTGTTTTAGATAGATAGCCACCCAGGTAGGCAAAGCAAACCTTGGAGAGTTTGCTCTTTCCTGTGCTCGATAAGTCATCCTAGTGTGCCAGAATGGGGCTTCCAAGCAGGAGGACACCGTATTTCCTCGGTTTCAGCACCTCCCTTTTATTAGTAGTGAAGCTATGTAGTATAAATAATAATCACAAGATGAATGATCATCTACATTTAAGGAGCAGTTATTGAGGGAAAGGCAGTTTTCTAGATGCTTTTCATGCATTTTCTCCTTTAATCTTCACTAACCTTGTCAAATAAGCAGTGCTGTAACCCCATGTTACAAATGAAGACGCTAAGGCTTAGAGGGATCACGAAGCTCACAGAGCTTCTGTGGGGCAGATCTAGGAGTTCAACCCATTTGTCCTATCCCAGGACCTGTCCTCTTTAACAGTTCATTCCCCTGTACTCTCAGTCCTTTACTATTCTAGTTTGTGAAATACTGCTACCTGAAGAGTCCCTGTTTTATCCTAAATGAAAATAAAACCAGGGCAGTTGTCAGCACTGAACTCAACAATAACAAATGCTTGTTGAATACCTATTATACGTAGAATTCTGTGTTACGAGCTTGGGAAACATTTTGAAGCAAAAAGGAGAGATGATGAAGGGGCCTGGCCTGGTGGCTCAGTAAAGCAGGCAGCGAGACCTGGAGTGCAGACTCTACAGCACGAAGTCAGAAGTCAGGGCCCTTGCCGCCTCCCCACGCCCCGGCCGACCCAGTCAGTCCCGCCTGGGGTGTCATGTAGCATTCTGCCGTTTGTAGTGTACTCTCGCCTGTTTTCTCCCATTTAATCCTAACAGTAAGGCCGATGACCACAACTGCTACTTTAAAGATGAGGAAGCTGAGCTTCAGAATAAGTGACCAAGTCAGACATGCATCTAATAAGTAGAAGATAAGGTTCAAAGTTTGATTCTTCTATAACATACTGTAGTCACTGCCCAGAGCCCTGCAATTTAATACAGCATAAAGCAAATGCTTTAGGAATGCCCTAAAGCAACCTAAAAATGAAATTGTTTAAGTAAGTAATTACAATATAATGCAATAAGAGCAATGGTGGTGGTTTTGAAATATGTCCACAAATTCTTTGATCTATTATAGGCTGTACTTAGTGATTTACTTCTAGCAAATGAACTGTGGCAGAAATGACACTGTGTGATGTCTGAGACAGGAACATAAAAAGCAGTGTGGTTTCCACCTTGCTCTTCCTCTTGGATCACTGCTTCTTGGAGAAGCTGGCTGCCCTGTTGTGAGGATACTCAAGCCACCCTGTGCAGAGGTCCACATGGTGAGCACCAGAGGTGTCTGGTGTCAACCAGCATGGATCAGCCAGCAAGTAGAACCAAAAGCTCCAATCAGGTCTCCAGAAGATGGCAGCCCCAGCTGACACTGTTGACCACAACCTTATAACCACCCAGCTAAACTGCTCCCAAATTCTTGACCCACAAAAACTGTGTGAAGTAATAAATATGTTTTGAGTCACTAAGTGTTGGGGTGAACTAATACAGCAATCAAGGAACACAGATTCACAGTAAGGAGTTACTGTACTTGAACTGTCAGGAATGCTGGCTACAAGACTAAGAGATGAACAGGAATTTAATAGATGGACAAAGAATTTAGTAGGAGGTATTCTGGGCAAAGAGAAAAGTCTGTGCAAAATAGTACAAAATTGTGTCACTGCAAGGCACATTTTATAAACAGCAAATAAAGCACAAAACAAAAACTCACAACTCAAAATACATAACACTTGGGGTATGAGAAACTTACTACATTATATGATAATATATCAACAATAAGTCTACAAGACATTAAGTTCATATGGATTATTTAAGAAGATAGAAAATCAATTAAAACATTGAAATATGTACTTCAGAAAATTAAAACAAAAAAAGCAGTGTATAAATCCTTAGCAAAAGGGAAATCCAGGCTCTCCAAAATAGTCACCACCCTATGTTGTTATTCCACTAAGCTCTCGGGGTCTGGGTTTTGAAAACTTTAAGCATAAATGTAGAACCAAGAAATAGCTAATGAAGAACACCTGGATTTTCTCCAGGATTTCACTCTACCAGTTCTGCTACAACAATCAGGTAGAAATTAACATTTTATAACCAATTATGTGTTTTGCTTGGCATCATGCTAACTGACTGAATTTTTTAAAAAAGAGATTTGCCCAAATTGACTTGTTATTCTAGGCCATATCTCATTCACTGAGTATTTATTGAGTGCTACCCATGTGCTACCCACTGGGACAGGCCCATAAACCAGACCTTCATATTTGGGTCGCAAAAATCCTTCGCATCCCACTTCCAGCTCCAGTGTTTTCTAGAGTTAATAGCAGCTCCTGGTGGAAAGACTGTATTTCTTGTTGAAGTTGGATTTTCATATATAATTAATATTTATTCATTTGAAAAACAGAAAAATTAAGAGAGTTTTTACTCAGAGACACATGAACTCAAGACAATTGCTGTTAACATCTTGCTGCATTGCCTTCCCTGTATGTTTTTCTACGAATATTTTTATACCATTATATTTTGTATGTAGTGTCAGATTCAATTTTTGTTTAACATCAGGCAAACTAGCCCTTGGAATAGAAATGTGAGATATTGAAGTTATTCTAACGAATGATATTCTGTAATTTACTTAACCTCTCATTAGATGTTTTGATTATACATAGATTTTTCAGTAAAAACCATGTTATAAATAAATAAATATGCAGCTAGGGAGTTTTGAAGTTGTCTTTTGAGCTGTTTATGGGCTTTGCTGAGATGGGGTGATTTTGCATAACAGTTGAACGCTGCTCAGGAAGAGCTCATTACGGTTTCTCTCACTATCAGAAGAACTGTCTTTTGAAAGTTCTAAGATGACCATGTGCGCGGCCATGGGCTGAAGGTGCTGTCATCGTTATGCTGTTAGTTAAATCAAACATGAATGATCGCATGAGGAACGTTATTATTCGGCACACATTCTTGACTCTTAATTTAAGGTTAAACTAACTTAAATTAATGTCATGTGAATTTTTAGCAGCAATTATGGTCAGTGAATGCATGTTCTTTCTTAGTCATGCCTCATCTCTTTGCAAAATTACAATGTTGCCTTCCAAATTTATTCTGACCAGATTTGTAAGTAGCACTTTCTCCTCTTTTCTCTCAGTGTTTATTTCAGAAGGCTTTTGGGTTTATACTATAAACCACCATTTGTGTATTTTCATAATAAGCCTCTAAGAAGTGGGCCTGTATGTGAGAGCCAAGACCCAGTGCAAACCAGGGTACTGGACCCGGTCCTTTCTCTGTTCTTCAGGGAGTATCGTGTGGACCGAAGAGATGCCATCTTAACATCTCTGTTCCAGCCTTTCCTCTCTCCATCTGTCTGGTAGACCACCACCCAACCAATATTCCTCAGGCAAACCTCTATGTAGAAGTCGCCTCTGCCAACCATCTATTTTAAAGAGTCAATGCCTCCCCACTTCCTGTAAGACAATAGCCAATACTCCTTAAATCTAGCACTTAGAGCTTCGCATCTACAAGATATTACCCTACTGATACCTTTTCCCACAGATGTTCTAGGTGCCCAGAAGACTCCTTTCCCTATTTCTTGTCTTCTCCATACAATTCCTTTTCCTCTATCTACCTGTTGAAATCTTACCTACTCTTTCTTTGTTAATTTATTCACTTTAATTTAACAAATATTTACTGAGCACCAATTGCATACCAGATGCTATTCAAGGGCCAGCTTGCATGCTGCCTCCCCTGAGAAGCCTTTCCTAGCCCCCTCAGTGATGTGCAATGTTCCTCTCTTCAGAACTTCCATTGGCCTTTTTTACACTTCTCTTCTGTCACAAATCTATATAGCCTGTTACTGTGTTTATAGTAGGTACGCAAATACTTTTTGAATTAAAGAGAGAAATGAGTGAATGAATAGATGAATGAGTTAAGGAATAAAAGCAAAGTTTTTGCCTTCTCTACCAGGAGACACTAATGATTAAAATAAAATGGTTTAACTGGAATAGAAATTTGAGATTGTTATGGGGTTTGCATCTATGAAACACACTCAGCATAGTTTTCACATTGGGTCACTCCCAACAGAGGAAGGAATGGATGGCATTGCCATCTCCTGATTTCCAGATCAATGTGGTAGCATGCTCCCTCATTCTACACTCTCTACATACTGAAATCAAAGAGGGATTCCATTTTAAGCTTTTCATTTTAAGACATTATGTTTTCAGGATGTCATTGAATAGAAAATTTCTACTTTCAGGGTGCCGGTAACCTATTTTAGCATTCAATCATGTAAACATATTAACCACGGTGGTTACAAAAACATCACAGATTAAATGATTTTGAGAAACCATGTATTCGGAACAATGAGTAACAGCTAGGTTTGTTGACTAGCTCCCAACAGAAGTGAGTCATCAAAACAATAATCATAACCATCAGCTTGTGTTTACTGAGTATCCAAATCCTCACTTAATCCCCCACACAACTCTGAATCAGGTACTTTCATTTTCCGTAGTTCACAGATGTGCCCTCAGAAGTCTAAAGGGATTAGACAACTTGTCCATGCCCACTGGACTAGTAAATGTGCGGGTGGGCAGATTAAACCTTAGTCATTCAGTCTCGGAAGCCCATGCGTTTAAGCTCCGTGCTTTTGTTCGACCTTTGTGCTCTTCCTTGTCTACCAGTGAGGTCAGAAAATGTGTGGGCTCTGTTGGTGACACTCTACATCCCAGATCCTCTCTGTTACACAAATGATTTTTATTTACATAATTGTTGCTATACTATTTGTTTCAATAGCTCTATAAATAATAAATAAGACTTTGGGGTTTTTTGTTTTGTTTTGTTTTGTTTGCAGGAAACTATTGATACTACAGAAAAGGGGAATCTCAAAACATGTACAGAATAGGTATGACTCTCCTAAAGATAATGGTTCTTTCAAAATCTGGAGTTACTTTGAGTTCTGTTTTCTTATATTTAGGAAAAAGAAGTAAAAACTATGGTAGGCCTCTGATTAAGGAGTCAGAGCTCGAGAGAGGTGCTTTTGTCTGCCTTAGATCTCTTCCTTTGGGGATGGTCCCTCTTCCAACAGTTGTGCTTCTGGTGGACTGCCGGCTCCTACTGCTAAGAAATGGAATCTTGAGCAGAGACACACCAGGTCAGAGGGTGTTGAGGCTGTCACTCCTGATGTTGCCCTGCACAGCTTAGGATCTCTGACCCTCAGTTTTCCTTTCAGAAAAATGGGGTTTGTATACCACACTGAGTTGTTTGAGGATTCAGTGAGATGTTACCCATGAAAGCTTTGGCACTGAGTTCTTATTCAATGAAAGATAGTTACTGTGCTTCGCAATTAGTCATCCTAGGGACAATTCATTCTTCCCTGAAAGAAGGAAAGGCAAAAGTAGACTTTCTACTGAGGCAGAAAATACAACATGATTTATGGTACTTGAGAAGAATATCCAACTTCTCAAATGCCAAATTAGCAAAAGATAATCAGGGTGATTGTGAACTGCAGGGTTACTGTTATGACACCACTATACAAACTCAGGATATGTCATTCTTTAAAAACCAGTGATACAAAAGAAAATCAGACCACTTGGGGGTGAAGGATTTGGGAAGAGATGTGGAACAAGTAAGAAGGTTAGTATTCTATAAAGGAGTAGCCATTCAGTCATCTAGTATCCAATCCCTTTCTTAATGAATAGAATTATGGTGAGCCTCTAGACTGTTAATAAATGTTCCACTATGGGTGATGAGAACTTCAAAAGTGAAACAGTACATGTTGGACTTGATAATAAGAATAGAGGTAATTATAAATAAGATGTTCAGGAGGCATCTATGTGAAGGAAATCTAGGATCAGACTTTCCATATTCCAGCTGATGAAAGATTATGAGCAAAATTAAGATGCTGTGTGGAGAAAGAAAAGATCCTTCTGGCTGGTAGAACATTGGTGTGAAGTGATGGGGAGTTTTGATCAAGCATGTAGCTTTGGTCTTTAATATAGGGACTTGGTGAGAGTATTCGAAGCCATAGGTGCAGCTACATACCTACTTAAAATGTGACTCTTTGTTATATTATTTCAAGCTTGAACAATCACTAATTCACCAGCAGTTATACAAAAAAGTAGGTCGTGTGGAATGTGGAATGTGTTTCCACATAGACATGAGGCTGGAAATGACTGTGTAGGCCATCTTCTGGCATTAAGTATACCACAACAAGGGAGAAGGGTAAGAAAAAGTCCATATGAGGGGCCCAGGATGATGGAGGAAGAGACTTTCCTCTCTCATCGTGGGACTTTGGCCAACTCTTGGCAAAACAAGCAAACAAAAAAGATGGTGTTGTCTCTTATGGCTTCTCTTTTCTGTCCTCCTCTTCCAGGCCTGGTACACTTCCTCCCTAACAGAGTCCTTGTGTTGCAAAACGACCTGGTAAAATAGGGATTGTACCAGTGATAAAGCTGAGAAAAACGAGGCTCAGTGAGATTTATGTAGCCTGCTCATTCATATCCATACAATAAGTAAATGGAGAAAATAGTTTCATAATCACATATGTCTGTTTCTAAAACTCATGACTTCCAATATTTGGGGCTTGGAACAGTTGAGTTAATAATATTACCACTAACAAAATAAAGGAATCTAGAAGGACTATAGCTGGAGTGGGGTGTGGGCAAAGGAAAGGTAAGCTTGGTTGTAGGTATATTCATGTCGAGCTGCCTTAGGATAGCCATGTCTTGCTGTCTGGTTACAAGAGGAATCTTGGTTTGTTGCCCAGTGGTAGAGATGGGTACACTTGGAGTGTTTTGTTTATTGCAGAAGAGTGGAGGGTAAATAAGTGGATACATAGACAGACAGAGGCAGCCAACTAGCTAGGTATGTTGGTAGATAGATAGATAGATAGATAGATAGATAGATAGATAGATAGAAGATAGATAGATAATTTGTTGATGAGTTGTGTGTTTGGAAGTTGGAAATGTATGCAGTCACTAGTTAGTATTCTTATTGCTTAGCAACTTTATTTTCTCATGTCCCTATGACAGTAGAATTTCCATATTCACTTATTTATTTATTTGCCTAAGGGCTGATCATGCTGCCTATGAATGATACACAAGTGACAGTTTTGTATTATGAGTTTTTTTCTGGTTCTTGAAATCATACAATCTCAAGATTGGAAGGGAACTCATTCTCTCTTAGAGAATTTGCTCTGTATTTAGACTTTGCATGAGATCCTTAGTGATGTATCCCTGTCCTTTAGATAGCTCTTCCTATGTGAAAGATCTCACTTTTAAAGTAAAATCTTTCTACCTGAAGTGGATATTCACCAGTTGTTTTAACTTTGATCCATGGAAGACAAATCCTAGTATCTCTCCCGTATGAGAGTTTATTGCACATTTGGAAACAGCCTCCATGTCTCTCCTGATGTTCTCTTTACTGAGCTGGGTTTCTCCTCCATTTCTTCAGTGTTTGTTCCAGAGACAGTTCTTTAGGGAAGGACTTCTTGGTTCAGGTTCATGGAATGCACTCAGCAGATGGCCTCCAGTGATTGTTTCACTGTTAGAGAGTGGCTCATCCAAGGTCACACCCTGTCTTGGTGTGGTCCACATCCAACAACTGATTCCTATGAGGGTACAAAAGCCTAGTTATTTCAGTCCAATGAGTGATAACTCTGACCAGCCATTTTAGTTTTAGAGCTGCCAGTGGGGTCAGCCGAGGTCATTGCTGGGCTGTATTACAACTTGACTTTTCCTTCTGTTCCTCCTTGTTCCTTCCCTTCCTGTTCTCAGGTGTTCATCCCAAGGGTATTAGCAGTCTGCATGTGAAACTCTGGTGCAGGCTGTATCCTAATGAAGCCCACTCTGTAATGCATGGCTTCGAGTCTTTGCATTAACCACTTCAGTTTGTTTATGGATGTCGACACTTCGTTAGGGCTTTTGAAGTAGATGGATAGATACCTAGGGGTAATCTCCTGTATGACCATTATATATTTAGCTTTGAAGAATATTTTAAATTAAGTTTCACTGCTATGAATCTAACATATAAAGCCAAAATAACAGAGAGAGAAGAGGAGGTGTCTCAGCTTTGGTTCCCCCTCAAGAGCAGAGCATGACACAGAGATTACCTGTAAGTATTTTATTTTGAGAAGTTATCCCAAGGAACAGAAGTGAAAGACTGGAAACAGCAAAGGAGGGAGACCTGATATAAGGGTTCATTATTGAGCTACTCAGCCCTATGCACAACTCGGGTGCAGTCCTTCTGCAGCCTTTTGAGAAGCCAGGTCAAGTTGTCTGCCAGAGAAGGAAAGAGGAGAGTATTCATCCACCAACTCCTAATCCCCTTGGTGAAGCCTCTCCCCATGAGGTGTTCACTGTTTTGCACTCCCAGGTTTGTGCCTACCTCAGAACAGCTGAGTGAGTACCTGCCACCTCTCTAGGAGGCACACCCAGAAAACTTCAGTTAGAAAGTGAGAGATTCCAGGTGCAGCTGAGGCAAGATGTCATCAGGTTATGCCTGTGCACAATTGGTTGCTGCAGCAATCCTGGGACTAAAAGTTTGCACAGAAAAGAAGTGAGACAGGCACAAGAGGGGACGAATACAGGGTGATAACCACAAACAATAAGATTGTGTTTCTGGGACTTTGTTCATGTATAGATTTTATGGAGGACAAAAATCAATGGACTGGATTTTCTCTTAACAAGTCCATAGAACTCTCACTGGGCTCCTTTTCCTGAAGGAAAGAAGTAGAGAAACTTTCTAATGAATCGGAAGATGTGAAGTGTTGTGCTGTCTCCTGAATAAAATACTTATCCTGGCTAGCTACACTTATCAACAATACATATCATGAAGACAAATTGCAGAAATACCATGTAAAAGTTCACATACCCCTCGTGCTTTTCTACCAATAGTGGTCATTTACTGCCAAGTATTTTGGTACTGATTTGCCTAATAGTTCCTTTAATGTCTTTGATTTAGCTGCTCTCTGCCCATTGCATTTTGAATGTCACAGAGATTAGATCCTAATGGTGTTAAGCCTTGTAGCAGTTTATTGTTAAACTGGAGTGAGGAGCCAGGGAATTGGGAGGTATCTTGAAATTCAAATGGAAGAACATCTTTCGTTGTATGGGTGAAGGCAGGCACTGTTTTAGCATCATATCCTGTGTAGGTACTGCTGTCCCTTATGTGTGAATTAGCCACTACTGACAGCTCTGAAATGGTTAGTCATAGGAATCTCCATCACTACATAACCATAGTTTTTATTGGCAGCTTCCTAATGAGCTCACCTTTGGAGTGCCAAGTGGTAGAGCTGTGGGCTTTCTTCAAAAAATTTGAGAGATGTAGTCAGACAGCCCATTAGCATTTTTATTTACTTTGGGAGAACTTTGAGTCCCAAGAACTGCCTCAGATTGTCCTGGTAGTACTTGCACTGTCGAATAAAACATGTCAAAAATTTCACATTTCTCATTCCAGGAATTAGGCAGTAATGGGACTGAATAGGCCAGGGCTGAGAGGTTGGTGACAAAGGATGAGGCTGGCGAGAGCTATACATCAACAAGGTGAGATACCCAAGATGCAGAAGGAAGGTCAAGTAAGGCAAACAGGGATATACTGAGTAAAGTTTATGCAGCTCATCTCAGAATAGGGGAGTCAGTTAGGAAACAGAGTGGGAATAAAGAGATAGGGGTTCCAAGCTAGAAAGCCTAGGAAATCAGGTAAGACTGTAGAACAGATGTCTAATCATTGCAAATATTTATTATGTGTCACTTACTACATGCCAGGTGCTGTCCCCATCATTTTGTGGGTGTAATTTCACTCTCACCATAAGTCTATGAGGTAGGTGCTATTATCAAACCTATTTAGCAAATGAGGAAACTGAGGCAGAAAAGAGTCAGATAACTTGTCCAATGTCTTTTCTTAAGTGGCTGAGCTTGGCCTCTACCCAGATAGTCTTTTCCCAGAGTTCATGCTCTTCTGAATATTGATTATCACTAACATACATGCTTCTAGGCATGAGCTTCTTTTATGTTATAAATTTCTTCGATGAGAGGCCAAGACTGGTTCAGGATATGTGGGGGAGAGGGGGAAATGGGAGTGTCAAACATACATTTTATACGCCTTCCCAGGTTCATCTGGGCCAATTGCATCTTGCATGCTGCCCAAGGAACCACCTAGTCACCTGCCCTTGGAAAGCTGGGTCTTTGCCTGTCAATGTGCCACAGGCCAGCCAGTCCCCAACTTGGAGCTCTAGCTTTTCCTGCCACTTTAGGACTTGGATGAGATAACAAACCACAGGGCCTAGGACAAAGCTCCATAAACATTGAAAGAAGCTGGATGGTACCATCTGAAAATGCAGGAGAGTTAACTCCCTGTGGAGTGAAACTTGGCCAGAGGAAAGTAGTGGGCAGAAGGAAAGGGGACAGATAAATCCCCTCATCTTTCTCTGTCCCATCAACCACTGTGAGGCATGGGTTTTTCTTTTGGAATATCCAGAAAAGTCCTTTGTGTTAAGTGGTTTCACCTGCCTAAGGATCTATTGTATCTTTCTGTGGCTTTTCTCGCAGCCATAGGCAGAGGCAGCATGGTCATACTTCAGTTGGCATTGCCTGATGCCCTTCCTTATCCTTCCTTTCTTCCTAACCCTGCAGCTCTGGGTCCCCCTCGCCCACTCCCTACCTGTCCTAAGTCATTAAAGCCAGGCTTAGAAAGTGGGCCTGGACTAAAAGTCAAAACAGATAGAAGAATGGGCAATGTCCCTGCAATACTTCATTGTCCAAAAAGGACATTGATTCCGTGAAAAACACCTGTAGAATAAAATGGAAATTGATATTATGACTAAAAGTAAGCTTCACTACTTAATAGGAAATTGCTCTGACCCCAGTGTGAGAACACACAAGAGGAGGGAATGTTAGGGGTGAAGAACAGCCAGAGTTGTCTCTCCCTGATTAGGCTGCTTGGGGTCACATTTGCTTTATTGCCTGTTATGTCTGTCACCTCTTCCTCTTCATGTTACCAATAGCAAAAATAGCCACCGTTTTCTAAACACTCAATGCACATCTGATATCACACTAAATGCTGTGTAGTTGCTCATTTACTCCTTTAGTAGAAAACTGAGACCCATAGAAGTGACTGTGGAACAGCTGATGAGTGCTAGAGTCAGAATTCAAACCCAGGCCTGCCCCCTGACTACTCAGAACTGGTCCCTTCTGCTGTCTTCTGCAAAGCTTCTTATCAAAGAAGTTATTCAGAGCAGGGAAAAGCCACACATAGAGAAAATGTAGCATGGAAGCATCTTATTCCCTTTGTTCTAACTTGCTCTAGAAGCAACTTCTGGTGGAGTCAGCTGTTGGTATTTGGAGAAGCCGCACTTGTAGGAGGAAGTGTTCATTTCTGGGTAGCAGACTGTGGATACTTCTCAGGCCACAATACCTCCTATTGTAAAATAGTAATGGACTCTCTGGCTCCTTGATCATGATTTTGTGTAGTATTGGATTGGCATGACTCAGTCCCGTAAATCTGCCTGACAGAGCCACAGCCTGATGGTGGTGATCTGGAGGTCACCCAGCCCACAGCAGCTCGCAGCTTTCCCCCTTCACAGGTGTCCTTGGGGAAGCCAGTTTTTCTTTAAAATTATTTCTTTGAATTTAAAGCTCTTCTCTCCCAACTTTCCCTTCTCGGTACATCCCCACAGTTGTGTTCATGCAGAAATAGGACCACATTTGCCATGGAAGGAAACCGCTGTCCAGGAGGTCCATGCAAAGACTACAAACAACGCTTCATGGTTGACTTTCAGAAGTCTCCTACCACTTTTTACCCTCCTGGTAATTAGAGCTTCTGCTGTTGTTGTTATTTAGTTTTCCTTTGTTTCTAATATTTGTTGTTGTTTAAATGATGGAGACAAAAGGCCCTTGTTGGAAGTCATGAGACATGGGATCTGATTTGCAGTTCTGGCTTACCAGTTGCGTGTGATTTGGATCGGTCTCCTAGTCCTTTGGAAACTGAGTTCATTCACCTGTAAAATGGGAGAGATGGGCGATATTATTTATTCCCAAGCCATGCTGACCAAGAATCACCGCAGATGTTTTTTAGAAAGGGCCCCATCTTAGATCTATTAACCACAGTTCAGGAGAAAGGAAGAGGAAGGAGAATGAGGAAGAAGCAGAGGACCAGAATCCATAATTGCAACAAACCCCTCAGGTCACTCTGACGCATAGTTTAGGGGCCACTTTATGCAATATCACTAGTAGTACAACTCTTGTGGTACCATTTGCATATGTGAACTCCATGGGCACCGTTCACACAGAATCCAATGGAATATTGAATTCTGACTATCAGGTTATCTCCCAGATTACAACTGGTGCCCACCTGAGAAAGGCAGATCTGTGAAGAAAGCAGAGCATGAGAGCAGGCTTGGCCCAAAAAGTAGGCCTTGGGCCAGGCTTCCCCAGACAGGGTTGAGTTGAAGAAGAAAGCTGGGATGCCGTGTGATTATATTAAATGATTACATATAAATGATTTTTTTAAAATCATAAGCTAAGGATATGTGGCTGAGGTGCCTTAAGGTATGTCCATTTTCTAGGACAGTGCTTTTCTTAATTTGCTTGACAATTAGTGCCTCAGTTGAGGCACTTGTCAAAAATGCAGATTCCTGCCAAGCCCCAAGCCACTTCTGATTCAGTGGGTATGGAGGGGGCACCTGGGCTCTGCATTTAACATAAACACCCAGAGATCATACCTCGAGGATACTGCCCTAGATGATGAGAGGAAGCGTGGTGAACTCTACCCCCTAATAGGTAACCCTTGTATTCCTTGGGAATTATATTAATTCCTCTGAGCTTTTGTTTCCCTTGTGTAATATGAATAGTGATAATTTCCCCTACCAAAATCATAAGCCTTAGGAAAATATTTCAAAATAAACTATAAAAATAAGAGATATGGTGCTAATTACTTAGAAATCTATATGAATAAAAGTCTATGTCATGGGGTTGTGTAAATTTATCCCCACCCCCAGCACATAGTATGGAAATATGCATATGGAAATCACTAGGCATATCTGATTCAGTTTACTTAGGAACATTTGAAAGATTTATGGGATGTCAAAGTGACAGAATTTCTATTATCTGGGCCTATTAGAAGACAGGATCTGCCCAAGTAAGGTAAATGAAAAATTTTCCAAGCAGTTTGATAGAAGGAGCTCAATAAATAAGGAAAACAAATGCTGACCAATGAATTGTGTTCATAATATATTTTATGTTTTTCATATATTGCGTTCTGATTTGGAGAATGTGATGGTAGAAGTCTAGCTGTTGTAACAAAGAGACTCAACAATACAGTGGCTCGAACAACAAAGAAGCTTGTTTGTTGTTCATGTAGCAGGTCTGCTGGGAATGGTCCGCACCTGCTGGGGAGCTCAGCCCCCATCTGTCCCCGTTCAGAGTGCAGTTTCCTTCCATCTTGCTGCTCTGCTTTCACTCAGGGCATTGTCATCATCTGCATCGCAGAAGTTGGCTTGTCGCCTGGCAAAGAGAAAGAGAACATGAAACATCTGAAGGCTCAGACCTGAAAGTGGCATATATCTCTTCCATTCGTAAGGTATTGATGAGCTTAAAAGCACCACCATGCCCTGGCTGGTATAGCTCAATGGATTGAGCATAGGCTGCAAAGCAAAGGGTTGCCAGTTCAATTCCCAGTCAGGGCACATGCCTGGGTTGCAGGCCAGGTCCCCCGTGGGGCCATGTGAGAGGCAACCACACATTGATGTTTCTTTCCCTCTCTTTCTTCCTCCCTTCCCCTCTCTCTAAAAATAAATAAAATATTTTTTAAAAAAAGAACCACCATGCCTAAGTAAAAGGGAGGTGGGGAAGCATAGCCCAGCTGAATAGCAGGAAGCCAAGCTACGTGTCTATTACTAATGCTGCAGAAGAAGAGGAGCACAGAGTTGGTGACTAACCAGCAGTCTCTGCCACAGGAAAGGTACCTGGAACTTTGAAAGTGGAACCAGTCACTCCTCTTCATGGCTTCACTAATTGGCCAGAGCTGCTGTGTGGTGGAGCATCCTATTTCCCTTGATGTGCTGTTACCAGCCTGTCTAAAACCTCATTCCCAGTATCCTGCTCAGCCTGCGAGTTACTCTGGACAATGCAGGTGCTGGCATTCCCTTTTCTCGATTTTAGGGTTCTTCCTCTATGTCCTGTGCAGATCATAAGAAAAGTCTCGTTGAGCCCTGCCCTACAGTTAACAAATGTGCTGTTGTTTGGAAAATCTTAGCAACAGCACCAATATGAATTGTCTTCCTTTTGCTTTTCTCACAGTTGTGACACAATGAATTTTGAGTGTGACTATTGTCACATAATGGGAGGCTCTGAAAATTAAGTATGTTTTCTGAAAGATCATCCAGGCAGAAAATGAGTTCACAGATTTTCAACATTTTTCCTGATGGTTCTCAAGTCTTCACCTGTTCCTGCTCTCTCCCTCATGAGTGAAAGAAGGAGAGAGAACAGTTCACCATGATAATGTATTTCTGAATTCTTAAAGTTTGAGTTTGTTTCTCATTATTTTCTGATGTTTAGCATAATTCATAACACAAGTTCTTATAGTCATCTGCCTTAGCATGCTCTAAAAGTGAAGCCAATCTCCTTCTGTGCATCTTGCGAGATGAGTGACAGACTGGAGGCTAGCAGATGGCAGGCACCGTCCGGGAGAATGGAAGCGCACTAATGTACTAGTGAGAGCTGCTGTCCCGACGGGCGCGTTGGTTGACAGAGTTGTAAACTCTCCCACTCCCCACCGTGGGAACTGGATCCCTATGAGCCTGTGCTGTAACTCCAGTGAGATGAAATTACCTCAGAGCAGAAGCTGAAGGCCGGTGAGAGGCTAAGAAATTGCTCAGGAAGCTCAGATTACGAAAGGCAAAAACATCTCATGTGTACAAGTGGAAGAAGAGCAAGTAGATTACTTTCCTAACAGCTAGTTGAGATTGTTGTAAAAGTCTTACTGGAAAAATTACGTAGCCATTTATTTCTCTTTTCAGTTTTATACACTCACACATATACACATGTATTTTGGGGGAGGGGTGTTTTGTTTTATTTCTGTGTCACAATTTAATGGCCTTTCACATTCTCCAGACCTAGGCCGCTGGCCATATTCCCACAGTATTCTTGGACTCCTCCCTCTACCCTTAGCCTGCCCCGCCACCTAAGTGATTTTAGTGCCTCACCGTCTGCATTTTCATGGCTTGGTGAACGTTTTATATTGGATTTCATGTTTTGCCACTTGTGATGACAATTTATAATGAAACCAAGATATGACCTATTTTGTGTCCAGCAATGGATGTATCCAGGAGTCTGCCGGTGATAAGCAATGTGCCTTCAGTGAGGGGACAGCTGTGATGTGAATGGATTTGTGAGGGGAAAATGGCCTTTATTTCTTTTCCCATGGATATAAAACTTTGTTATAGTAAACTAACCCTCTGATATCATATACAACTGCTGGCATTCTAGATTGTTTTAATGACCACTCCTATTGCTTAACACTAAGCATTACCATCTGTTTCTTTCTTAATTATAAATGCAGCAGGAATTCACAATTACATCAGTAACAGTGGAAATAAATGGAGTTACAGGCCTTGTTCTTAACCCAAGGCAGCCCTCCTCTAATGCTTTCCTTCTGTCGCAGGCAGTGGGTCAGAGAGGAGACTTCCTCCACGGCTTTCTCCTCCTCTTCTCCATGTACTTACCACAAGAGGATCATGCTATAGATTCAGCAGTTTTCTGTGAGAGAGAGAGCTGTGTTTTTCTGTCCATGGAGCAGGATGTGTGGGCAGATCTTTCTCATAGTATTGGAAGCCAGTTATGATTGTCCTGCTGTTTTGGCCCACGCTTCTGCAAGGAAGGAGATGAGTTGCAATACCCCAATGGCATGAGTCACATCCATCCCCCAGAAAAAGAGTTGGAAGCGAACATCTAAGGAACTTTGATCATCCCACTAGAAGCTAGTCTGCCTGTTCCCAAAAAACAAGGGAACATTTGTGAGGGAGATCATGCAGAAGGTGAAGAGACATTTGACTCTGAAATCCTTAGGCTTTTGCTTTTCGTTAAGTGGAAAAATGTAAATTTTAGGCTCATATTTTAAAATTAAAAGAAATTCTTAGAAATCATCTAGCCCAAAACCACCATCCCTCCTGTCTTTGTGTGGTTCTTAACCAGGTCAGGCATGAGCTCTGGAGTCTGCAGGGCAGCGCTTGCACCCTGAGCCACCACTGCAAGCTGTGCGTCCCCTGTCCCATCTGTTAGTGCAGATATCAAAATGCTTATGGTAAAGCCCGCTGTTTGGGTTAAACGAGGTTAACATGTAAACCCTACCCCACATGCAGCCCCACATGTGCAGGCCTGGAATGGGGAGTCACATTCTCTAAGACTAATGTATCCTCAAAGACTTTTTCTCACTAAGGCACATCTAGACCTGCTGCTAACTTTCTCCATCCTCATCAACCATTGTATGTGTGCGCAATAATAACCTTAACAATGATCATTTGTACAAGACTTTTTATCTGTACTCTTTTGAAAGCCTACTACCGTTTAATGTGCAGTTAGTAAAATCATGATATAATAATATCGTTCCTACAGTTGAGGAAGCTGAAACTCTGCATGGCCAAGAGTCTTGCTGGGGTCACACTGCAGCCTGAGTGAGGACTTGAACTTAGGTCTGACAGACTCCAGTGTATGGGCTTCACTCTGTTCTAAGTGGACCCTCGCTCTCAGGCCAGCAGATGCAGGAGAGGAATCAATATTATCCATAATTTAGTAGCTACAGTGAAGATTCTTTAAAATGAGGATACTACAGGAGGACCAAAATGGTTTTCTTGAGTTGTAATATTTTAGTGACCCACACATTTTTATCCACCAGAAGGATCCCCTGGGTAAGTACAGAGGTAGAGCAAGAGAGAGAGGTTTCCACTGGGAGTAGTCAGCAAACCAAACCAAAACAAAACGTACAAGGCAATTCCAGAAAAGGCCTTTGCTTCAACATGTGAATGATCAGTTTGCTGCTTCAAAAATGCAGCTCATAAATGAGACCATCTAAGTCATTTGTTCCTGCCAAGTTCAGGTACCGTCCAGTAAGAGTCAAGCTGGTACTTTTTCTCAATGGGTGCCTGAGAGCTCAGTAGGAGGAATCTGTGGGCCTTGTGCTTGCCATTTTGTCCCAGCACCTAATCCAGATGAGGAGCCCCCTTTGCACCTCCCCAGCCATGGGGCCATGCATTTCGT